>CBVK0100184053.1:0-21462 GCA_900067695.1 Picea abies
CCCCCATGGAGCCTAAATTTAGTGTCAATTATCGCAAAGTCATGAGCACCGAGTGTGGCACACAAAATAAATCCATTTTGGGCCTAAAATCAAGCGAGCAGGCTTTTGTTTTCAGTAGCGAGGATCCACACATGGAGCAGATTGACGATCATCAAGTAGGCTTGAGTCATGGAATTGCACGAGGTATAGTGTATGGGTTAATTTATTATCACCAAAGTCATGAAATGATTATCCCTTTCATGTTTTCGAATACTAGGACTTCAAAGAGACAAAGGGGTCACTCCTCCACTGCATTGGGAATCCCTGAAACCCAAAATGTGAAATGTAAAAACGCCTAGAAGCCATTTCGACATTCCGTCTACCGGGAGTTCAAGAGATAAGGGGTGCTTTCTTCCATTGCATTTCGAAACCCTAAAACTTGAAGCACGAAATGTAAAAGCGCCCAAAAGCCATTTTGGCATTTCAGCTACCGGGAATTCAAAGGAAAAAGGGGTCACTCCTTTATGTTTTCAGTTTTGGCCACCCTCCATGGAAAAGAAAGTTAATGAACATTGAGCAGGTGGTTGAGACCTCAGCTCAAGCCATGAATGAAAGGCATGGAGGTGCTGGCAGGTAGTTTTCCCAATATCATCATGTGTGCAGGTTTTCTCAAAAGAGCCATTCCGATTTGATGTCCTCGACTGATCAGAAGAACCTACGTACACTAAGTTAGACTTTAATGTCTCACCTACCCTCTTTCTACCAAGAGAGCGAATTGCTATGAGTATATATACTAAGTTTTTTGTGTTTTTGTAAGGATCGATGGTAGAGCTAACCTCCCGACTGTAAATCTTTAACAAAGCCTCTGGTTCTCTGGTTATACAATGATATTTTGAGATTTCTTGTTTAATGGCGGTCCACCTCCTCCTTTCCTTGTTCCTCTGAATCTGAAAGCCTGGGTATGGATGATCCAGTCGGGTATTGCTGTAACTATATGATGCATGTTTGATTGTATTAGTTCTGCAATGTTTGAGGTTTACTTTGAATTTTCTCCAGTCTAAGAGGATCTCACATCTGAAACTTTTCCCCTTTCTGTCCCTCCACTTACTCACCACTATGCAAATTTACTGGCTCAAGTTAAATAAAGACCTTACATGTCCTTGTTGTTCCAACCCAGTTTTTTGAGTGAACGATATCATTCTGAGTTTACTTCCATTCAATCACCCCCTTTATAAAAAAATCATGACATAAACTGGTGGACCTCAGGCTTACTCCTACTGCAATCCAGGAGTGACTTCTGATGCTAACATTTCTAGCGCCGTTGCCAGGGATGAAGTTGAAAATTTTCCCTGGGATTGAACGACATTGAGCCTTTAATTCTAAATGTGAATCATGCATCAAATCCTTACAATATTTCTATTGTGCACCTGGTGACTCCATGTGACGACTCCACTGTGGTGAACCTACTATTTTAGTTGTGGCTTCCAGAGGTAGACACACACAGTCCCATCCACATCTACCTATAGCTACACCTAAAGCTGATCTAGAGGTGATTTTCAGAAAAGGAAAGGCCTCTGAAGGAGAAACTTCCACCGCCGAACCAGGTAATCTACCATCTCCTTCTGTAGGAACTCCATTTTCTTCTTCTCAGCTTCCTAGTAGACCTTTTTCTGAAGTTTCCCATTTCATGAATTTCGGGAGTGTTCCTACTGATTTTTCCCCTCTTGGTCTGGGATTAGAGGGAGAAATACTTGTCACTCCCCTCTCCCCTGAAGCTATACATTGACGTAGACCCAAGACCACAGAAGATTTCCCCACTCCTAGATTTACCACTCCTCCTCTTGTTACTGTTGTTGCTACTGCATAGAGAGAAGCATTTGTTGACTCAAGCCCTTTAGCCTTCTCTCTGAATCCCCCATTATTTCCCCTTCCACCTGGAAGCTCATTTCCAGTATCCCCTTTTCAAGCTCCTTCTCCTCCGATTTCTCCTCCACCTAATATTCCTATGGAAGGAGAAAATCTCCCCATGACCAGAATGGAAGCTATAATAACTGCTAGATATGCTCCCCTTTTGTTTCCTCATCCTCTCAATTCCATTCCAACAAATGGCTACCTTAAGAAGCTGCCCAAGTTTACAGGTGAAGGGGACATAGCCACAGAAGAACACCTTGAAGCCTTTTACAGTTTTACGGATGATCATGTTATCATGCATGCCGACGTATGGATGAGGATTTTCATCCATATCCTTGAAGGCGAAGCTAGAAAGTGGTTTAGGGCCCTGCCTCCTGGATATATTGATGGGATTGAGGCTTTGGATAATGCCTTTTTGAGACAGTGGGGAGACAAAAAAGACTTCATGTATTACATGACAGAGTTTGGGTCTTTAAAGAGAAAGGAAGGAGAGTCTGTCTCTGACTTCTCCAAGATATTCAATAAAATGTACAATAAGATCCCCACTGAAATAAAGCCCTCAGAAGCCTCTGTTAAGATCACTTATGCTAGTGCTTTTGATCCTGATTTCTACCTTCTGTTGAGGGAAAGGAGAGCCACTACTTTGGCTCACATGCACAATGCAGCCATGGAAGTAGAATCTAACATATTGGTTGTCAACCGACTCAGGAATAAGGCTGATAGAGACATATCCATGAAGAGACCTGAAGCCTCCCCATCCAATTCCTCTCCCCTTCCCCTTCAGATGGATGAGGTAACTAAAGTACCAAAGTCACTTTCATCTATAATGGAAGGGTGGGAGTTAGAAGGGAAGCCCATGTATAGAAATCCCCAAAATACTGATAACAGAGGTTTCAGGAGGCCCAAAAATAATGTACCACAGGATTTGCCAAGGGAACAAAGGAGAAAAGACATAGATGAGCAGATGATTGAAACTCCTCTCCAAAATAACCTAGTTTCTCATGAGGAAGGAGAGGAGATAGATGAACTCAATTATGAAATTCATTATATTGAGGACACCTTCCCTTTTCCCCATTCGACTCAATCTATATATGAAGAATCCCTTATGAAAAGTCAAGTCAATGAGTTGGGTAAAGAGGAAAAGGCCAAAAACACTCATAATAGATATCATCTCAGTTCAAGGAAGAAAGAAGGAGATTTTGATAGCCATGATCAGCCCCTCATAGCGAAAAAACTTGCTAAGCCTGTAACAATCTAAAGAGAAGAAAACTTAGAATACTTCACCAACAACCAAAGAACTTGTCTCTGAGGTAAGGGAAGCTCCTAAGTCTTTTCCCTCCTTTAGTTTTGAGAATGAAATTCAAAATATTAGAATCCCTGTACCCCGCTCAGAGCTAGTTAAAAATGAATACTTCAAAAGGTCTCTCTCCAAGTTGCTACAATTTGAGTCCCCCTAACCTTCTACAAACTCAATAAATCTTCAAGATGAAAAGCCAATAGTCGTCCTAGGTCACATGGTAGAAGACAAAGATGATTCATCCCCTCCCTTGTACACATCCCTGAACATACATGATAAAGTGCTGGATAATTGCCTCATGGATTCAGAAGCTTCCCACAACCTTATGCCCAAAATAGTCATGGAAGAATTGGGACTGGAAGTGACAAAGTATTATCATGATTTGTATTATTTTGATTCAAGGATGGTGCAATGACTTGGAGTCATCAAAGACTTGGTGGTTTCTTTATTTCAGCTGCCAATAATGAGTGTGGTCATGGACATTGCAGTAGCTAATGTTCCCCCCAAGTTCGGCATGCTGTTGTCAAGATCTTGGATTAAAAAGCTTGAAGGAACATTACAGATGGATCTCACATATGCCACCATTCTAGTCTTTGGAGGGGAACACAGGGGGTTGTACAGAGAATCTCAATTGGCCTACATTGTTAGTGATGAAGCAGACCCAACCAATCACCCTATCTTTGCACTTGACACTGATTTGGGGTCTAGTTTATTGTAGATCACTGAGACTCCTGAACCCCCTTTTCAGATCAGAAACCAACCCATATGTAATCATGAGATACCTCCTCCAACCACCTCTGTTTGTAAAATGTTATTCAATGGAGCTTCTTCTAGTGAAGGCGCTAGCACTGGAGTGGTTCTTGTGTCCCCTTGTCAGGAAACACTATCTCTGTCATACAAGATGGAATTTGAAGCTACCAATAATGTGGCAGAATATGAAGCTCTTGTTGTGGGTGTGAGGGATGCAAAGGAAAGGGGAATTGAGAAGGTAACAGTGTTCAGAGATGTTGAGTTGATAATCCAGCAAGTCAGGAATTCTTATCGGGCTAAGCATCCTTCACTTAGGGGTTATAGAAATGAGGTGTGGGACCTGATTGATACTTTATTCTCGGCTTTCAACATTTCTTTATTCCAAGAGAGGAAAATACTTTGGCTGATTCCTTAGTTGTCTCGGCTAGTCTGTTCAAGATCCCTCTGACGCCTAAGATCAAATATGAGGTTGAGATAATATATAGGCCATCCATACTGGAAAATATCAAGCATTGGAAGGTATTCGAAGACGATTTTGAAATCAAAAAATTTCTCTAGTCTGTCAACAAATTTTCTGTAGTGCACATTGATCAGGATCTTGATCTTGAATGTCACCCTCACCCTGAGGTATTTTTAAATAAAATCGCTAATCACCATATTATTCATATTCTTAGTAATCACATTCATAAGGGACTGGTCCCTTTATAAAGACTGTTCAATGGGAATGATGTGGCAGTAAAGGGTGGGGTTTCAAATGGAGCTGATGATACAACAGAGTGCAATATCAGTACACAGGAGGAGCCTAAGTTTGTCAAGTTGTCAAGCAGCTTGACCAAAGAACAAAGGGCCGAGTATACTGAGTTATTAAAATAATTTTTTGATGTGTTTGCATGGACCTATGAAGACCTCAATACATATGACATGCCTTTCATTGAACACAAGATCCCATTGAAGGAAGAGGCTAAACCATTTAGGTAGAAGCTAAGACAGATACATCCCATGTTGTTGCCTGTCATGGAGAGAGAAGTGAAGAAGTTGTTAGATGCCCAAATCATTGTCCCCTTGAGATATTCTGAGTGGGTGGCCAATTTGGTTCCCATGAGAAAGAAAAGTGGAGAAATCAGGCTCTGTGTCAATTTCAGGAACCTGAACAAGTGCTCAAAGAAAGAGAACTATCCCTTGCCCAACATGGAGCACATATTGCAGAGGGTAACTGGTGCATCTAGGATATCCATGATTGACGCTTTTTTTGGCTATAATCAAATATCAGTCATGCCAGAGGACAGAGAAAAAATATCCTTCACCACTCCTTGGGGCTCATTCATGTATGACAAAATGCCTTTTGGATTAATGAATGCAGGAGCAACATTCCAATGAGCCATGGACATAGCCTTCATCAGGGAGAAAGATCAATTTATGGTGATCTATCTAGATGACATCATAGTCTTCTCCAGGTCTGATAAAGAGAACCACTGTCACTTAAGGAAAGTTTTCTTGAAATGCCAGAGGTTTGGCCTTTCCTTAAATCCCAAGAAATCTGTGTTTTATATGAAGGAGGGGAAACTGTTAGGCCATATAGTGTCAGTAGAGGGGGTGAGAATTGATCCCAGTAGGGTAGAGGAAATTTAGACCCTGTCACTTCCCAGGTCTAAAACGGAAGTTCAGGCTTTTTAGGGAAGATTAAATTTCTGAGGAGGTTCGTCTCAAATTTTGCTGAGTTGGTGAAACACATCACAACCATGCTCATAAAGGGAAACAAAGTAAAATGGACTGCTGAACCCAGGGGATATTTTTTACAAATAAATAAGACATGGACTGAGGCACCTGTGTTGATCAGTCCTGATTATTCAAGGGATTTCCTAATTTTTTCTTTTGCTTCTTTTGATACAGTATCAATGGGATTCTTGTAGAAAAATGGGGAAGGGTGAGAGCAACCCATTTGCTTCTTCAGTAAGGCATTAAGAGATGCAAAAATTAGGTACGAGATCATGGAGAAGTAGGCCTATGCGTTGGTGAAAGCTCTCAAATATTTCAGAGTCTATCTTTCACTCAAGAGTGACTGCATACGTTCCTTCAACCTCTATGAAGGACATCCTTATATAGCCTGACACAGATGGGAGAAGAGGTAAATGGATTGCCAAGATCTTGGATTTTGACCTGGAGATAAAGCTCACCAAGTTGGTAAAGGGGCAGGGTTTAGCCAAGCTATTGGCTAAATCCAATTGCAAGGCCTTGGGGGTTAGCTTCATCAACGCTTGCTCAGGAGATCAGCAAGCTGAGTCGCCCAACAAAATCTCTTAGGGTGGCTTATCACTAGCAGAATGCACCTGGTACAGAGACATTTTGTACTTTCTACAAGAGTTGAAGCCTCCTGATGGAATGGGAAAAATAAAGGCAAGAGCTTTAAATCTCAAGGCGGTCAGATATTGCCTTATTGACTAGGTATTGCACTGGAGAGATCCTCTAGGGGTGTTTCTGAGGTGTCTGAATCCACAAGAAGTCCAGAAAGTTATGATTGATTTCCACAATGACCTTTGTGGAGGGCATCGTTTCTAGAAGACCACAACCCACAAAATTATCAGGGTTGGGTACTACTGGCCCACCTTATTCACTGATGTCTGCAGAGAAGTCATAGTTTGCATCAAATGCCAAAGGTTCTCAGGAAAGTAGTAGCTCAAATCTCTTCCACCTAAGCCTATAGTAGCTTCAACACCCTTTCAACAGTGGGAGTTGGACTTCATTGGGAAATTCATCCTCCTTCAAGTGGCCAACATAGATGGATCCTCACTGCAATAGACTATTTCACTAAGTGGATAGAGTCTGCCCCCACCAGAAGTGCATCACAAAAAGTGATTATCAACTACTTGGAGGATGTCATAGCCATATTTGGTTGTCCCACTAGAATTGTCACTGATAATGCTGTTTCTTTCAAGTCTGAGCCTCTGGTTAAGTTCTATGAGAAGTTCAAGATTTTACTAATTCACTCCACTCCCTATTATCCTCAAGAAAATGGACTAGCAGAATCTTCCAATAAAAGCCTAAACAAGCTCATTAAAATATTATTGGAAGATAATAAGAGGGCCTGGGATTCAAAGCTCAAATTCACTCTATAGGCTGATCGAGTGACAACAAAGAAGTACCTGGGCACCTCACCTTTTCAACTTGTTTATGGGGTAGAGGTTGTTTTTCCCACTCAGCTTTCTTTATCTACAGCGAAATTCTTTCAGGATCATGAAGAAGAGCTAGACCATATGGTCAGAAGGATACATCAAGTGGTGCAACTGCAACAAATTAGGGAGCAGGTAATGAACACAACTCACATTCATCAACAAAATATCAAGCAGGCCTTTGACAGAAAGGTCAGGAAGGAGGAATTCAAGCTTGGAGATTTGGTGCTTAAGTGGGATGCACCTAGGTAGGATAGGGGAAAACATGGCAAGTTTGATGCCCTCTGGATCGGGCCCTTCAAAATCACTGAAGTATTCTTAAATAACATGTACAGGTTGCAAGATTTGGAGGGTGAAAAAGTCTTTAGCAACCCAGTAAATGGGCATTTCCTGAAGAAATGTTTTTTTTGAGCCTTAGATGGCTCCTTTGTTTTTTAAATATTGTCTTTATTGTTTTTTTGTTTATTTTTGGCTTAATAAATGACTCGATAACCCAACAGAAGGCAACTGGAACTGCAGAAGAAGTTCTTAGAGCATCGCAGGCACAAATGTATCCCCCATTCTTGCAAAGTCATGAGCGTCGAGCATGGAACACAGAATAAATCCATTTTAGGCCTAAAATCAAACGAGCGGGCTTTTGTTTTCAGGAGTGAGGATCCACAGATGGAGTAGATCGACGATCATCGGGTAGGCTTGAGTCACGAAATTGCATGAGGTATAACATATGGGTTCATTTCTTATCACCAAAGTCATGAAATGATTATCCCTTTCGCATTTTCGGCTACTAAGACTTCAAAGAGACAAAGGGGTCACTCCTCCATTGCATCGAGAATCCATGAAACCCGAAACATGAAATGTAAAAACACTTAAAAGCCATTTCGACATTCTGGCTATTGGGAATTCAAGAGACAAGGGGTGCTTTCTTTCACTGCATTTCAAAACCCCGAAACCCGAAGCACGAAATGTAAAAGTGCCCAAAATCCATTTCAGCATTTCGGCTACCGGGACTTCAAAGGACAAAGGGGTCACTCCTTTATGTTTTCAGTTTCGGCCACCCTCCATGGAAAAGGCAGTTAATGAACATTGAGCAGGTGGTTGAGACCTCAGCTAAAGCCATGAATGCATGGCATGGATGTGTTGGTAGGAAGTCTACCCAAGATCATCCCGTGTGCAGGTTTTCTCAAAAGATCCATGCCGATCTGATGTCCTCGACTGATCAAAAGAACCTGCACATGCTAAGTTAGACTTTAATGTCTCACCTACTCTCTTGCTGCCAAGAGAGCAAATTTCTCTGAGTATATATACTTAGTTTTTGTGTTTTTGTAAAGATCGATGGTAGAGCTAAGCTCCCAATTGTAAATATTTAACAACGCCTCTAGTTCTCTGGTTATACAATGATATTTTGAGATTTCTTGTTTAATGGTGGCCAACCTACTCCTTTCCTTGTTCCTTTGGATCTGAAATCCTGGATATGGATGATCCAGTCGGGTATTGTTGTAACTATATGATGTATATTCAATTTTATTAGTTCTGCAATGTTTGAGGTTTACTTTGAAGTTTCTCCGGTCTGAGAGGATCTCACATCTGAGACTTTTCCCCTTTCTTTCCCTCCACTTATTCACCACTATGCAAATTTATTGGCTCAAGTTAAATCAATACCTCACATGTCCTTGTTGTTCCAACCTAGTTTTCTGAGTCAGCGATATCATTCTGAGTTTACTTCCATTTGATCACCCCCTTTATAAACAAATAGTGACATAAACTAATGGGCCTCAGGCTTACTCCTGCTGCAATCAAGGAGTGATTTCTAATGCCAACATAATCAATACTTGGCATGTTTCTTTCAAACTTGTACTTTCTCCATATAATTTTATCTGTAGTAGATTGATCTATGATTGAGCTAATCTCATTAGAGTAGGAATTCCATTGTATCTTTTTTTGTTTTGCAGGACCTATCAAGGAGCTCAAGATTGAAGCTCAGCCTGGACTTTGCAAGGACAAACATCATTCATAAGGTACATATCTTTCTCCTTCTCTTTCTTTCATTAGCTTGATTAGATCTAAAAGGAAGTTAGTGTCCATGTTAATCACCTTATTTCTTGGCCTTAGGAGTTTAGAGACTAAGACGGAATCCACTTTTCCATAGGGGGATTCACCTACAACAAAAATTGATGACTCCATTGGGCAGGAGCTTTGATTTTTTTCCTTTCCTAGGTCTTGTATTGGCTTTCTTTTCCCACTGATTTTATCTTCTCCATATTGTCATGTTGATCCTTAGATTGGTTTGATTACCTCATTATGTCATCAGGATCACTCGGATTGAATGAATTTCCTTCATTTTTTGAGTTTTTGGACTTTTGTCTGAGTTTTTGGAGTAGAGCGATCCCCCTGTTTAAGGATAAATTCGTGAGTGCGGACACAGACCAATCTCCCTAGATCCACCTGGATCTGGAACAAAACATGATAGAATACTACTCTTTCCCTAGATCTAGCTATTGAATAAACTAAGAGAAATGGATAGTTTTCATACCTTATAAACGCTCTCCTTTAATCTCTGTTGTTCCTTGCTCTGCTCCGATGCTCTTGTGTCTTCCAATCACAACAACATAAACCAATCACAGCAAAGGCATTAATATATTCAATACCTAGTCTATACATGTGATCAAGGAATNNNTAAGATGACATCATCATTATGGGAAAGGGACATATTCATGTATTGCATTACCTGAAAGAGAAATATACAACCTGAGCCTTGATGTCATAGATCTCCTTTCGATGGCTCCTAGCTCTGACACACACACTTGCTCATGTATGAAGAAAATCAACTACTTGTAATGACCTTGCTGTTGTCTCTGTCTGCTGCAACATCAATTCTACATACAATAATGCACCAATTCTCCAATGGATTTCTCAAGCTTGCCAACTTCTAACTTTTTCCATAAGCAATCTCCTCAATATATAAGAGAAGATAGTTTGGTTACTTGGATAGGGAATGATCCCAAGATATCTGGAAAGTCAGTATTTTTCTAACCATTCGAAAGCCAACTCACCCTTCTAGAAGATTCCTTCTAGAAGGATCGAGAACTTATCTATTTTTCTCTTTTAAAAACATGTTCGCACTCTAACCATTGACACAGTGCGATAAGTTCGCAGTCAAGCCGAATGCAGCCTGCGGGAATTAAGGATTCTCGCAGGAGAGTATATATGCAGCCTGCAAACTATTTTCAAAATATGATAACCAAAAATGTGGATAACAGAATGCCCCCCAAAGTCGGAGAGTGGAACCAGTGACAGTTGATAGACTTTGTAAGCTGCATGTGTGTGTCAAGAACCAAAAGCACATCTAATCGGAGACCTGCAAACATCCAAGCATCAGCAGAGTATCATATATATCAATTCTGAGGTAGGCATTCCCATACTCAGATCATAGACTAATGACATCATAAACAAAGGTCATGGCCACCAATCATACACTGTGGATCCATGCAGTCATAATATAGCACGGCCACTGGAATACACTATGGATCTGTGCGACAAATTTTCAGTCAAGACGACATAGCCACGAAACATACATAGTGGATCTATGTGTCGCAAAATATACATACTCCATCGCAACCTGGATCGCAAAGATAATATCCAGGGTCTTCAATATTATCACCCAAAGTACGAATCTGACCATGTGATTACATGTGTCGAAGTCGAACATGGTAGAAACCACTTGATTACCGGTCATTGATGTAGACCGTTAACAAGTGCGAGGGAAATCACCATTGATGTCAATGACTCCCAAGGTACTATAGTACAATCCATCAATTGTGAATAAATGAGTTGATGTCGAACAATCAATGGAATATTTCGATCAGAGGTCAATGACGTAAACCCACTGTAGAAAGCGAGAAACTTGCCATTGAGGCATGCAAGTTCCAAGGTACTGAATAACTTCTAAGTCTCAATCCCGGATAACGTGTTGATTTCGACGGAACAAGAATCATCACAGGAGGGCCTTGATGTATCCCCCATCAGTGACACGAAATGAGTAACAGAGTTTGAAAGTGAAACAGAGTATGTGACAATTGGACTTTGGACATAGGGAAGGCCGACACAAAGTGAAAGGATAACTGCAGATGGCCGACTCAATAGAGGTTTCAAATGGACAGCTCTTGAACATATGGGTGACACGACCAGTGATTTGGTAGTATTGACTCAAAAATGACATATGGAAAGACCTTGTAGTCAAATCGAATGAGAGACAAAGGGATTACCCAAACCAGCTTCAGATGATGAATAGGGGGTGTCATGTTCAAGAGCGACACTTACTGCCAATCAATACAAAGATGAAACATATCCCTTTCCCAAATTTTTCCCCCACCATTGCTGGCAAGTACCTCTTTATTTTTACACAAGCTTGAAGAGAATCACATATTCTTGTTGATATAAGCTCATCCTTCGGATGAGTCCCTCGTAGTATTTTTAACAAACCCTAAGAAGGAGTGGTTCGGTCCCATCACGGGTCTGTCAATGTTTGTTTAACGAGTCCAGAGATAGAAAACTCGAAGGTTTTTCAAGATTATAGAGTTTTGAAAAAAACTTAAAAGAGAACTCTCTCAGTGCCTTTTTCATACAATAATCCAACGAGACCAAAAAAGGGTTAAACTATCGCTCGGAGGATGCGTAAGTTCAAATACTTTAACGAGTGTGAAAATAGCAAGGTCGCTCGACAATCTTTTCATGTTTAGGGAGTCCTGAAAAGGGCTTAAAGTCAACTCCAGGGGGTCCCTTTTTTGTGTAACCATAACGAGCCCGGAAAAGAGATAAAACAACGCTCGATCTCGTTCTAAGTTTTTTACAAGTGCTAGAATGGATAAAAGTCACTCGTGGTTTCAAGTCAACACCATAGAAAACAAACAATTTCACACCATATCGCAAAATTTTTTGGATCCATAATCGTCTCGTTAGGGGCCTGCAAGTCATTTACTCACTTTCGCATTAGTAATTAGGGTTAAATAGGCAAAATAATGAAATAAAAATGAAAAACCCACATTTCAAATAGTAAAAAGTAAATAAAATCAGAATTACCATTTCATTTTCACCATTTGTTTTACCCACTTACCAATTCAGTGCAAAAATTACCATTTCACCTCCAATCTTCAAAGTCAATTTCTGGGAGCTTCGGTGCATCAAATCACAAACCGTTTGGATCAAACAGGTAAGTGCTCGATTCTTTAACTTTCCATGGTTTAGTTTTATGATTTGAATGGTTAAAATTTGAGTTGTGAGCGACTTTTTAAAACCCTACGCGCAAAAAGGATTCCCGCAGTCAACCCATTCGAGACCTGCGAGAAATTTGATTCCCGCAGGTGAGCTTTAACCATAGTGCGGGAAGTTCGCACTGTGTGTTAAATCCACCTGCGGGAAGCACAGAATCAAAATTTTTTATATAACGTTTAGCCATAAAAATCAATTTTTCTTATGATTCAAGATATTAACTATCTTCCCATGGTTATTGTGCAGGTCAATAGTCATACCATGGTGCTTGAGTGGAGAGAACGTGAGCATGAATATGATAATAATGCCGTCGAAAATCACCCGCAAACTATCGTTGCCTTAAGAAACTGTGGTCTCCTAAAATACTTCCGGATACCGGGCATGAGAGCCCAAGTTCGTCTATTGGAACACTTAATCCAAATGTGGGATCCGGACCAACAGGTTTTCCATGTGGGTGTCCATACATTGACTATTGATATCGAAGATATCTATTTTCTGACCGGATTATCAAGAAGGGGTTCATATGTCAGCTTGACTGGTAGTCGCAGAGGCAGCAGAAAAATGAGTGAGTATTGTAGAGACTACTGCGTGCCAGAGGCAGAAAGACGAAAGGGAAAAGTAGCTATTTGGGGAGTGAATGACATCACTCTTCGCACCATCTTGTTTACCATAGCTCGAATGGTGGGCAGTGCTGCCCCTCATATGGCTCTACAGAGCTATTTTCAATATGCCCTCGAGTGTCTTGAGCCCCGGGTTTTCAACTGGGCTGATGCAGTGTTGCGTAGTATCAAAAAACAACTGACAAAAAGAAGGCGTGGAGGCCTCAAGCAATTTGGCTATGGATCACTGTTAGTATCCTTCTTCTGCGAGAGAGTCCCAATGTACAGGCTTCAGGGAGACTGGCATTTTTCGGGTCCTAGGGAGCCACGGATGCTACGATGGTGCCAGCTCATGGCTAGGCATGTGGCATGACCGATTGTCAGATATGACGATCGTTTTTTAGATTGGTTCCAAGGCCAGGTTGTGATGGTTGAGGATTATGCATATGCTGGCTTGGATTTTCGAGGTGATCCCGACCTCATCCTCCCTGAAGATGCACAGTGGGGAAACATTGGTAAGAAGTACAACAACTTTTTGAGTTTTAGATGTTTTTGTATTTTCATCATATTAAATGTGTTTGGTTTTGTAACTTTTGTCGAAGACTAACACCAAAATGTATTGATAATACAGATGTTGGGGCCTACAGGTCTGTGGGGAGTTCTCCTATTCAGCAGCGAGGAGAAGCAGTAGTTCCAGTCCCTCAGCATGTTGAGGACTACTTTACTATGGAGAAAAATTTAGAGGGCTTGATGCATGATGTTCCAGATATGCCTCTGGAGGAGATCCCACAACATGATTAGCGTCATACCGTGGGAGTTCCTGCCTCTATGGGTCGTTTGCTCCGTAGAGTAGACAGGACTTTAGTATGCTATCGTGAACATCATTGATGTCATGATATCGTTATGTAGAAGCCACGAGCTTCCATTTTTTATCTTTTTGGTCTTCGGACACATTTTGTAACAAACAAACTTTGATCGTTATATATATATACATGGTTTTTACTGGCTTACTTTACACTTGTGTACATGTGTTTGATTTATAAATTGTTCAAATGCTTGTCTAATACATAATTAGCTAACGCATCTGTCAATGTATTAAGACTTCTCGGAATGTGTTGATATTCTATATAATCAAAATGTCTTTCCAAGAGGCGAATCCGCAAATATACTCTTAATAATGTAGGGCTTCGGATAGAATAAACATTACTTAGCTGTAGCACCACTAACTGCGAGTCAAGTTGCACAACCAAACGATGAATTCCAAGAGAGATAGCATCAACCAATAACTCAATCACGGCTCTATACTCTGCGATGTTGTTGGTTGCTCGCCCAAGACATACACCTCGTAAAGATATAAGCTCGTTTGTTGGGGCATAGATAGCCCAAGCAGCGGAAGCTAGATTCTGAGTACTATGGCTAGCACCGTCGGCGAAGCCAATATAAGGTAGAGAATACTCCGACATCTGACAATAAAAAACAACGTAATCGTAAGGGTAGAGACCAAATAACGTCAAACGCAAAGCTAAAAATAATCACACACACTCAGTATGATACATAAAAATACAAATACTTCATGCACAAATGACTCATGCATAGTATTTCTTTAAGTACAACCCATTTTTGGGTTCACTCAAAGGCACCCCATCATAATCCACTAGCTCATATGCCCCCTTCGTAAAAACTTTGCTAACAATGTAAGGCCCACTCCACATTGGTTCGAATTTCCCAGCTCCTAAGACATCTTTATCTTGTTCATATAAAAGAACAAGATCTCCTTCAGAGAAGACACGAGGTTTAACATGATTTTCATACTGTGCCTTAACACGTTTCTTCTAGGCTTCGATTACTAAAGTAGCATCACGGCGAGTCTCATCTAATCGCATTAAATACAATAGGCGTTCCTCTTCAGCAGAAGTATTAGGTAAGAGCTCTACGGCTAGCTTCAAAGATGGAATCTCGCATTCTATGGGTAGAATGGATTCCATGCCATAAACTAATCGAAAAGGTTTGAATCCTGTGGAAGACTTAACAGATGTCCGATACGCCCACAATGCCGAAAATAACATTGTGTGCCAGCTAGTTTTATGGATTCCTATCATCCGTCGAATCATAGTTATAAGAACCTTATTGATGGCTTCGACCTGACCATTGGCCTGTGGATAATAGGATGTTGAGCTATCGTGACGAAGGCCCAAATTCTCTGTAAGTTCAGACATCATATTATTTCTAAAATGACTACCGTGATCAGTAACGATAGCCTGAGGAACACCAAAACGAGTGATGACATGGTTGAACAGAAAAAGTGTTGCAGTCTTCCCAGTATTATCGAATGTCAGCATTGCCTCGGCCCACTTAGTAAAATAATCAACAGCTACAATAATGTACCCATGCCCCCCGGCTGAGTGAGGGTGACATGTCATGAAGTCAATGCCCCATTTAGCGAAAGGACCTACTGAGACTACAGGGTGAAGGGGAGCGGGATGTGACCGAATCTTCTGATTATAGGTCTGGCATGCATGACACTTCTGAACAGCAGTGATGCAATCTTTAAACAATGAGGGCCAAAAGTATCCTGCACGTAAGATTTTCTGAGCAGTAGCATACCCAGAAATATGACCGCCACATGCTCCCGTGTGGCAATCATTCAAATCTCTCTCGGCTTCTTCAAAGGTTAAACAATGTCGAAACACAGAGTCAACACCTCGACGATAAAGTGTATCGCCGAGAATAATATAATTACGTTCTTGATAACGAACACGACGTCATTCGGCACTAGACAAAGCAGGCCAGAAAGTTTGAGTTTGGAGATATATAATGATATCTCCGTACCAAATATCGTCAGTATTTATAAGGAAAAGTGACTCGTCAGGTAGCGAATCAACTGCTACTTTTTCTGTTGCAGTGTGGGGAAAATCACAAATCAACTCAGCGAAAACTAGAGACTTCTTCGATGTGGTGCGATCAAATTCCAAATCGAACTCCTGGAGAATAAAAATCCACTTGGAATACTTGCCCCCCAACAATTGACGAATCAATATATGTTGCATGGGGTTACAGTGGGAAATCACTGTAGTTTTCCTGGCGAGAATGTAATGAAGAAAACGTTGGACTGCTTGAACCGCAGCCAAGGCCAGCTTCTCAACATGTTGATATTTAATTTCCGTAGAAGTTAAACTTCGACTCAGGTAATATATAACATGTTCATTGTGGACATCATCCTCTTGAATGAGAACCATGCCTATAGTATATTCGGATGCAGCTAAATAAAGAAAGTAATCTCGACTATAATCCAGAGGAAAAAGAAGAGGAGCTTTGGTAAGGGACAACTTCAAGGCTTCAAAGGCATCATTAGCAGCTTTATCCCAGACAAACTCAGAACCTTTCTTTAGAAGACGTGTGAAACCCCGAGTAATTTTAGCGTAATTTGGGATGAATCGACGAAGAAAGTTTGCTTTCCCTTGCAAACTTTGTAATTGGCAGAAAGAAGAAGGAGGAGGGAGATTAAGAATCACCTCGACCTTGATAGGATCCACCCGGATCCCATGGCATGAAACAATAAAACCGAGTCTTCTATATTCTACGCAAAAGACACATTTATGCGGATTCAAGCGAATGAGATAGAATCGACAACGAAGGAAAATCGCACGGAGATGCATAGGGTGATCGATTCGACGTAAAGAGTGAGCCAACAAATCGTCCAAATATGGTTGAACAATATGCTTGATATCGTGAAATTCATAAGACATAGCACGTTGGAACGTAGCACCTGCGTTCTTTAGACCGAAAGGAAGTTTACGGTAGGCGAAAGTACCCCAAGGACAAATAAAAGTTGTTTTTTGTTGGTCCTCAGGAGCGATATTGATTTGATTATAGCTAGAAAATCCATCCATGAGGGAAAATATTTTGCTGCCAGCACAATCATCGACGATCTGGTCGACGAAAGGAGTTGGAAAATTGTCCTTAGGACAAGCTTTGTTGATATCTCGATAATCAACACAAACGCAAATACTACCACCCTTTTTATTGATCGATACGGGGTTAGAAACCCATTCTGTCAATGCCACAGGATAAATAAAATCGGCTTTTAGAAGTTTTTCAACTTCAAGTTTAATGGCCGCGGCTTTACGTGGATGGACAGGATGGAGGCGCTGCCGGAATGGTTTGGCTCCGGGGTATGTCTTAATTTCATGCACCACAATAGATGGGTCAATACCTGGCATCTCTTCATAACTCCATGCAAAGATATCACGAAATTCTTTAAACAAGGAAGTGTAAGTGACAATTTCTTCGGGAGAACACGAAGTTCCAATATTAACGTTCTCGACTATCCCAGGTTTCACTGAAATATCTATGGGTATCGTGGGTGAAATGTTACTCAGGTTCCCTTCAGCAAACACATCCTGTGTGAATTGGGGAACAGTGGAGATAACAACAACGGTCGACAGAGGTGAAATCTGTTGATAATTCTCAAGATTCTGTTGTTCCAGAAATAGTATGGAACGATGATGCCCATCGTCCCAAGGGGTGTCATCCAAGATGGACATGATCATCTCGTCAGTCGGAAAAACAACATGGAAAGGATCCAAAAACAACTCTTCACAAGAAGAAGTAGTAGGGGTTTCTGATTGAATTGCTTGGTAATCAGACTCAATCGGACTGAACGGCATAACGTCGTTGAAACGAACATGATCTCCAGGATCAGGTACTATCCAAGGGTTAGTAGACACTGGAAGTTCACGAGGCACGGTAGAGATCATGTTAATAGATGCAACGGATGGGCTTGGAATAGTGGGTGGTGGTGGTATGGGAAAAGTACCCATTAACGATGAATCTTTTAAAAGAACAACGCCAACATTCTCATAACCCGGTGGGGTGTTTGCGATGAATGGTACGTTGCCTATGCGAGTATCGGCATTAAAGAAGGCAATTTGATCAACCGTAACCACTCTTCCTTGATGAGGAAAGCGTAGAACACGAAAAAGGGTTGATACAACAGCACGCATAGAATCGACCCAACTTCGACCAAGTAGAAGATTATAATCAAGAGGAGTATCAAAAACTTCTATTTCCACTTGGACGTTCTTACCTTCAAGAGTGATGGGAAACGATGGAAAAACACCGTAAGGTTTGAAACCAGAGCCATTGAAAGCTCGCAAAGTGTTTTGTGACTCGGTTAACGGTGGAGAGCCAATGGCTTTCCAACAAGAAAAAGACATAACACATGTAGAGGCACCCTCATCAATAACCGTCCGACAAATGCTCTTGTCGGCAACAACAACTTGTATTTGAAATGCAAGCTGTGCGGGTAACCTGGGAATATGCTCTGTCAAGTCGAAGACTATTAAATTCTCATCTGTAGGATCAATTCCACCTATGGCTTTCAACAGGGCCCTTTGCTGTGCAGGACAGGACTGAAGGACTTCAAGGGCAGACATCGCTGAAGGTGCCTGGGCCAAATCTTCTACAATGCTATAGTTCTGAGCCGCACGCGCATGAGGATTGAATGCCGATTTCTTAACGACACCTTTGGGGGGTGGTCATATAACTGTATCAAGGTTCGGTCTTTCGAGATGAAGAGGACCGGTTGTAGGTGGATTCGGTGGAGAGGTAGATACCAAATCAGGAGGTGTATCATCAACCTTCTCTTTAGAAGGAGTATAGTCTTTGGCTCGAGTGGTAAGTGTAACAGTGTCTTTCTTCGAATCACCAGTGCACATTAAAACATAGGATTGTGTAGAGGTAGAGGCAGTGGGTTGGTCATGGATGACCAACGAAGCCTGCTGTTGAGACGGGAAGGGTTGAGACAAGACAGCCGGAGTAGAAGGTTTCGGTGTTGATTGAAGGAACTTATGAACTTCGGCACGTCTCGGAAAATCCTTTGTGTAGTGATCGTCACTACACATAAGGCAAGGATAGCGTGGTTTGCGCTTATCCCGGTCATCAACAGGAGGGGTTTTGGTTTGCTCGTCCGGATTAGCATTTTTACCCTCCTTATTCTTGCCTCTCCCTTTTTTGGATTTGTTCTTACCGACAGGTGTAGATTAAACATCGTTCACTTCAGAGGTTTTACCGGTGGGAGGAGCAGGAGACGGAGCATTTTGAACATTAGAAGAATTGGACTTTGGGGTTGTAGTGGACACGGAATGTGAATGGGCATGAGTAGTCCCAATCACACCATCAGCTGCATGGGAAGCAACTGGAGCAGTAGAAGTGCTGGAAGTACCAGGACGGGTAGTAAGTCATACAAAGTTCCCGTTTGCGAATAAACGAGATCTAGATATTGAGCACGACTGGTAGCCTGTTCTTCAGTGACAACACCGCCCATGGCAATGTCTTTTCCAATTTTATTTACAAATAATTTTCTAAACCATTCGGCCAGTAACTGATCAGGAAGCTCGAGTTTAATGAGACGTCTCCTCCGTCGCCACTCATGGATGTGATCAGAGATATGAGTGCTGGTACTTTGTTTAAAGGAGGTTAAAATCTCAGTCCCTATATCGTAACGTATTGGTAACTGGTAATGGGTGAGAAAAGCCATCGCAAGGGTGTTGAAATCTGAAAAGAATCCTCGTGGCAGCTCAATGTACCATTTCGCAGCAACACCTGTAAGGGTGCGTTGAAAAAGATGCAATCTAATGGAGTCGTCCATCAATGAGTTAGACGAACACCACAAATGGAAAGTCATGATGTGATTATTCGGGTCCTCTCCCACCTTCCCATCAAATTTTGGAATGTCCGATGGAAGCTTTGCAGGGATAGCAGGCCATTGGGGAGAGTGACGAATAGGATCATTCAAAATCCTAGACAAATCTGGCAAATCCAAAGTGGCAAGAAAAGGCAATTACCGATTCACCTGAGGGTACTAGTGACTTTGGGGTGGAATCCCCGTCGGTAGACCAGTGGGTGCGTATGCAGTTTTCCCCCAGAGAGAAGATCCTAGTTGCCCCTGTGGTGGTAGAATCGGGTAGTAACCCCAAGGATTTTGATCTTGAGTTTGAGTAGGGACCTGGGGTTGAGTAGACTGACATGAACCCCAAATAGGATTAGTCACCCCTGGATACGGTTGGCCTTGAGTAGGGATAGTTTGTTGCCCCCTAGGGTTTTGAGGAACATTTTGCATAATTTGAGTCCAATACTGAGCCAATGTAGGAGGGATGTTTTGTCCTAAATGCGATTTTGGTCCTCCCATTAAAGGGACATTTCCACCCGGAAATTGCGTGCCAACCGGAGGTTGTGTAGTCACTATGGTTTGTCCGGGAAAAGGAACTGTGCCACTTAGTCCACCAACAGGAATTTGGACATTAGGTGTAATGGTCGATATAGTACCACTAGGATTAACATTTCCAGTGGGAAACTGAGGGAGTGTCGGTACGAAACTAGGAATAGGATGCCAAGGAAACTAAGGACCATCTGGAGAACCAACAGGAGTTTGTGGAGGTGTTGGATGTGGAACATTCAACGTAGGATTCAATGCATGGTAACCAGGGGGTAAAGTTGGATTAACTGTCGAAGTTCTCTGGGTATTAATAGGGGAAAGAGTAGTTGCAGGAATTTCGGTTTGGACACTCATAGTGTTCGCAAGATGAGCCATCTCAGGAGGTAAAATAAAACGATAAGTAGTAGTTGCGGGCGTAATTTCTAATTCAGGAGACTCAGGAGATTCAGGACCAAACAAAACTCGTCGAAAATCACCTGACCAAGAAGGACCTTGGCCTACTACCCCGTGAGAAGGCCCAGCGATTGATTCAGTAGGGGGAAGATCGTCACCAGAAAGATGAAAATGTTTTGTAGGTCTTTCACCACGACGAATGTGATAATCCTCTATAGTATTGTGAACTCGAAACTCAGCAAGAGGATCAGTAGGGTCTACTTGTGGAGGTGGTGTAAAGACTTCCGGGACGTCACTTATGTCCATGTGTGGTAAAGTCACTAGAGGGATTTCACTCGGATGAGGAGAGTCCTCAGGGGTACCCTCAGGTGTTGCTGTGTGCAAAGGTTCGGAAGCTTCTGGATGTTCCGGAGATAAACCTTGCATCCTACGCGAACGTCGTGGGGGAGCAATTGTAAACAAGTAAAAAAGTCCCTAACGAAATTCCTATGGTCAACTATGAGAAACAAACAGCACACCCTAGTAAACAAAATCTAGAAGCAATCACCAAGCAAACAAAACCTTCTAATTCCGAAGCCACTAGTTGGTGATGAAATCCAACGTCGCAACAACGAGATGAGAAGGGGTGGGGCTAAGGTGGAAAAGTTACGTTGACGACCTGCTTAACAGACTTACGCCCTGGTGCAAGCTCCCACACATAATCATGGGTATACCCTCCAAGGAGCCCGAGTGAGTTTGGTCAACGTCGATTCCAGGTACCATGAAGACTTTCCCCTTCATAGTCACCTTGGGTAAGTACCTAGAGAGAAAGGCCACTAAGGTTACCACAGACAATAGTACTGCCTGGGGAAACAGTCGTCAGTCCGATCCACACGCAAGGGCAGG
>CBVK0100184054.1:0-21452 GCA_900067695.1 Picea abies
TCCAACACTACCCCCCTTGCTTCACTAGGAGTTAACCCAGATGAAGGAGTCGAGTGTCAAGTGATAACTACCTGACTCAAGACTTGCCCCCAAGGCCACACCTAGTGGATTGAATATTTTTTCCATGTGACCCGAGGTGTGGATTAGGAGTCAAGCAGGTAAGGGGCAGTTCCCAATGGAAATCCCCAGTTAGGCTAGCTCTCATTTTGAATAGCACTTTCGACCAATATGTGGACCTAGTTTCTACTGGGTTGTTTGAGATAAATAAGACAATTATATTGCTTCTTACCAAATTTAATCTAAATCCTGATCTAATTTATCTAGAGAAGAAATAAAGTTACTACTTCTAATCTATATCTACTCTATTTTAACCTATCCTAATCAAGATAAAGACTAATAAGAATGATTGCAACCAAAGATAATGTTACCTAAATATGAAATAGTTCATACATTCCATAACATGTTAATCCAATGAAATTTCATATTTAATCACAACTAATTGTAGATGAAACATGTAACAGGAACATTGATTTCATTCAGAAATATTAACATCTATGAATAATTCTAAACATAGAACAAAAAAATAGCTCAAATGAATATCATTCAGAATGACCCATAGAAAATATATCAAAAGAAAAGTCTCTAATACATTTGACAAAATTTATGATCCCATGTTCCTTCTACTTCCTATTCATATAGATATAGTAGTATAATCAATATGTACATTTTGTGAAATTCCTTCTATCTACTTAGGAGCTCTCTTTTATAGAATAAGAGTATTTTTACACTCAACAACTATCATCATCTCAGATGACAGTTACCTCATTTTGTTTCTTATTCTCTATTGCTTGATGGATGGAGGTGAACCATAGTTCATATGCCTGTATGATACTACTTATCTTGCTTGATTTCCTATCTTCTAGCTCCATCTCATCGTTACATATCTTGTCAGTGACTTCCTCTTTTAGATCCTTCATGGTGCTTTTGGAAATTTTTTATGTTGTTGACATGAACTTTACTAGTTGGATCGTGTATTGGTTGATATTTTCCCTACCACTCCTATCCAACATTTCAATGTCTTGTTTTTCTTTCTCTCTGATGGTCACCACTTACTCTACCCTTCTTTCACTTCACCCTACTTGCTTCAATTCTTCATTTAAGGGAATATGATACATTTCTAGGATCTTGTCAACTCCGTACCATATTCATGTGCATGATTTATTGGTGTTGTTAATTTATTATTGTACATTAGTATGGATACTCTTCCACCTATATAGAAACATCTATGTCTTATCTTGTTCTTTTCCATTGAGCCTGGGAAATGTTGTTGGGTATTTCTTGTATGTGCTTTACCAATGTTTTATTTTCTCAAATGCTTGTTCCATGTATTCATATTGACCCTTTACTTCTGCTTTTTGGTCATCCAGTTTCATGATTTCTGCTATGTATCCCTAGATGTCCTTTAGTTATGTGAATAAGTTAACTTGAACTTCTCTCAACTATTCATTTAATTCAATAGCTTCTTCTTTGAATAGAGCGAGAATTGTGTTTCCTTATTTGTTTCTTTCCATCTCCATTTGTATCATTTCTTCCTCTAGGAGTGAGATCCTTTGATTTTGTCTTTCATATAGGTAATCCTTTTCCACTCTTTTCACTGTAAGTTTCGATATTTCCCGGTTGTTTCTCTACATGACCTTTTCATCCTCTTCTGCATGTATCTGATATGTCTCTTCTATTTTTCTCTGGAATTCTCACTCATATTCCTACCTCTAGAGTTGTAGTTGCTTCTCTAGGATTAACAATTTTCACTTAAACTCCTCTATCTTGATGTTGAGTTCATTTACTATAACAGATTTTGTGCCTACAAATATGTGAAGCATTGTTGTTGTCTCAACTAATTTTTTATGTGGGTTTTCATTAGTTATCAACCAATCAATGTTCCTCTTAGGTTTCTTTTTCCTAAGGGATCCCTTGTCTTATGTCTCTTCAATGGTCTTTGTTTGATTCCCTTTTTTGAATTATTGTAGTATAATTTCCCCACAGTAATCACTTCGTCATCAATTTCCAATGCTTTTAGAGATGAATCTGAGAATTCAAATGATATTACATTCAACAGATTCTTTGGATTTAAGGGAGAGGTCCAAATTGATACTACTCTGGTTTTCTAAGTGGCGTAAATTTTTCTTCTCTCCTCCTCTTCTTTATTCTTTTTATATTATGCATCTCTACGTGGTGTTGTTGCGATTCTTTCCTATTCTTCAACAACTGTGTAGGAATTTTCTGTTGGATTACTGAGAGGGGGGGTGAATCAGTAATAGAGAAATTTATTCCTTTTTAACCATATAATCCAAGTGTTATATCATTGTATAATTATCATCCAATAACTGTAGAGTAAATAAACAATGAACAAATGAACAATCATACACATACATAGTACACCAGTGTTTTATGTGGAAACCCAAAGAGGGATAAAACCACATAATGTTTTTTTCTTATATGTCTTGAATAATTACAATCATTGGAAGCAGCAACTTCCTTTTTTTTTTCAGCTACAACTGGAAGGAGGATCCAACCCCCTAGATTCTTAGGCTAGAACCTGAGGGAAGCTCCAACTCCCCAATTCTCTGGCTACAATCCCCTATGTTCTTCGACTACAACTAGAAGGTGGCTACAACCACCTGTCCTTGCCTTGTCCAACCACCCTGACGTATAAGTAGAATGATAGAACCACTTTCACACTATCACTTTGAGATATACTGCTGTTAAAATGTACCAATAAACCTGGATCATGCATCAACCATGCATCAACATGTACCTCAACCTGTAATCAACCTGTACCATAAACAAGTGCATCAATCATGCACCAACCTATACCAAACAAATTGTAATCAACCTATACCATAAACAAGTGCATCCAACCATGTACCAAGTATGTACCAATCATGTATCAACTACTCATCAACTATGACTCATCAAGATGTCCCAACATCATCAACTATACACCTCATGTATGTGTCAACTCATCAACTACTTGTCTCAACCATGTACCCAACATGTACCTCAACAAAAATCCCTCGTCAATCCAAATCGGATTTGTAAATTTGTAATAGACCCAGTGTATATGATCACATACCTTCATTAACTTTAACAACAAGAGACTAGCATTTTCATCAAATTTTTCTTTAGTCTCACATGACTAGTTTTGGATTAGTCAACAACCCTAACTTGAAATAATCATAACTATGTACCTATAATGAATAAAGATATGAAAATAGTACACAATGTTATTCAATGTGTTTTATGCAATTCCTCCAGGTTTCACTACTTGGAACCTCTCATAAAAGGAGTTATAGAAAAAATGGCATACCTTGTTGAATTCTGGCTTATTCTAGAGAGCGAACTTGTAGAGTGTGCCCCACACAAAATATTTGTTGTATGGATATGAAAATTTTACACAGAATAATATCGACTGTACTATAACCAACACATTTTTTCTTACTTAATTTGGATCTGTTATGAATAATTTATGATTTTTTTACCCGAAACACCTGTTTTAGACTAGTTTCAAGGCTAGCCACAAACCCTATTGTCCACAGAGTGTAACTCCAAAACTACAATGACCCACAAGCTAAAATTCGTACCACAACTACTTGTATATGTTTTCTCAATTTCCTATCAATTTCACGGTCTTAATCATTATAGAAACAAATTTATTACAAAAATGGTGAGATGACCTGTAAATAACATACCTTAGAGGGCATCATCAAAAGAATTTATCCTCCCTTGAATTTCGGCCTTCTTTACTTCATCTTCTCTCGAAAATTCGGCTTAGATATTGTTTGGTTACCTCAGTCACCTATATATATTCAATATGATCAAGTGTGATTTAAAATCAGAGAGCCTTGCCTCTTATTTATACTTTCATGTAGCTTTCTCAAGGGGTTACCTTTTAACCATCTTAACCCACTTTCCTTATTTTAGGGTTAACCAAATTCTAACCACTTGTCCAATTAGTAATTTATCCATTAACTTTATTATTCAAATAATTTATTTTGTATCCACTTTGACTTATAGTACACTCATCACTTCACTTTACCTCAAGGGGTTACCTTCTAACCATCTTAAACACTTTCCTTATTTGAGGGCTAACCCACTTCTAACCACTTGTCAACTTAGTAATTTATCCATTAACTTTATTATTTAAATAATTTATTTTGTATTCACTTTGAATTATAGTACACTCATCACTTCACTTTATTATTTACCTTCTAAAAATCTCTTAAACCACTTTGACTACTTTGACCTTTTGGGGCTTCTAGATGACTTATGAGGGTTCTCCAGCTTCACATGACCATAACTCTCTAACCGTGAGGAGTTATGTGACGTTCTGCATACCACTGGAAATGGAATGACATGTGATAGCCATACAAAATAGTATTACTTGCAAATATATAAAAAATCATACTGTTATTCATCAAACAAACTTGGGTCCATTACCCAAACCCAGGTTCTCCAACTTCCTTCAAGGGTTGACTTCAATGACAACCAACATTAATCAACAATCTCCCCCTTTGGCATTGATGGAAACACTCCAATGCAATACTGAAATCATGTCATGCAATACTGAAGTTATATCGCTCATGCTCCCCTAGGAACCATGCCTCTATCCTCTCTATCTGATCAATCTCTCCCCCTTTGTCATGGATGGCAAAGGTATTTTTCCATCTGTGGTTGCTCCCCCTAACTAAACTATCCTCTTTATGGTTCTTCCTCGTGTACATATAAGAAATATAAGATAAGAATTCAAAAGAATTTATTTTGGAGTAGAAATAACTCTGAGTCTCTGGTGAAGATACTCAAAGGCTTCCCGTGGAAGTGGTTTTGTAAAGATGTCTACCAATTTTTCTTTTGTGCCCACATACTCAACTCTGATGTTCTTTTCTGCAACCTGGTCCCATAGAAAGTGATACTTGATTGGAATGTGCTTCGTTGTGGAGTGCATTACCGGGTTCCTTAAAATATTGATGGTGCTTGTATTATCACAATAGATTAAATAGCCTCATCATACTCAAACTGTATATTTTTCAGAGTTTGTTTCATCCAAAGAACCTCTGTACAATATGTTTTTACTTCAATATACTTTGCCTCGACTGTAGATAAAGATATTTATTATTGTTTCTTTCTTAGCCATGATACTAAACACCCTGTTAGAATATAATGGATGTGATCATTTTACCATTGAAAGTATCACTATTGTCACCCAACCATAGGTCGAAGCCACCCTCCGAGCACCTTAACCTTGGCAGAGAATCACTCCGAAAGCAAACCCTAGGCTAGATATCCAAACAAAGGGTAGCGCACCTTTCCCCAAGGATAGTGCACCAACAAGAGCTGATCAGATAGTCCAAAACCCAACAAAGAGATAGTCCAAGTGTAATTGCTAGCTACAACAACTGCAACGACAACTCTCCTCCAAACCTGCACAGAAACTGGGCAACTACAGTGCGCACAAGTGATTCTCTACAATACTAAGACTGCTTGCTAGAATGAGAACTGGCATCCTATATTTATACTAATTCTGGCTAACTACCTGGGCCGACTTCTCATTCTGGGTATCTATCTATTCAGTATATTATTTCTTCTAGCTGACTTCTTCTCTTGGAGGCTAATAACCTAATACAAATTATCTTCTTGAGCCGACAAGTATTCTAGGGTTATTAGCCAACTCATTAGGGTTTCTCTTGCTTCCCGGAGTATTCTATTCTTTTCAGGTTTACATGTGGAGGTAAATACCTCCCGCGGCTACCATAATATCAACACTCCCTTAGGCTAGCTAGGGAGGTATTACATGTAATGGTCTTGAGCACAAAAACATACCATTCACCCAGTAGAATCAACATAGTCATCTAGACCATCTCATGACTATATCATGAGCATCATCATCACCATTAGTGTCATCAGCTGCATCATCTCTCAAAACCATACTTCATCTGATTAATCAAACATGATGTTGGATAAGTCACTCACACCATAGAGTGATACAAGAGCCATTCTTCTAATCTAGACATACGTCCTAGAAGATTAGATGTTCTGAGCCATTTTCTATCTAGGGAATCTCTACCTTTAATCATCCATCTGGCTGATAATCATTTACCAAACTGTTGATAGTCTTCAAGGCAATTAGAACAAAAATAGAACACAACTAGTTCTATCCATAGTAGTACATAACTACAATCCAGTGGTACACTACCACATCAAGTAGCAAACAAGTACTTGATCAGTAGCGTATAGTCATGAACAGTGGAACACATCCACCACAGTAGTATACATCTAATGTCATATGGTCTTCATAACAATCATCTGATATCAACCTGCACAGAAACAATGTTATGATATAAACTGAATCATCTGGGCCAATATTTCACTCACATCTATGAGATCTGAAAGAATATTTTCCCTTAGAGTAGAACATCAATGATGGGCCATCTGCCTTATTCTTCTCAAACAAGGAAGAATGATTGTTTTGATTTATGAGCTTGGATCATTCATCACCCTGGGCCATTCTTCTGACACTAAACAAAGTGTAACCTGGAGAGAATGAATCTTCCCTAAGGAATGCATGTCCCTGATTTTTGAGCCTGGACCATTCCCCACCCTGGGCTATTCCTCCGGCACTAAACAAAGTGCAACCTGGAGAGAATGAATACACCCTAAGGAATGATTGTCCAGACCATTTCCTTTGTTAACCACAAGAGGAAAAGACTATCATGTACCAACCTCCAAAACATACTATTACTCATGTTAACCACAATGAGGAATCATTGTGTGACAAGGCGGGCCAGTCTTCTTGAATAACCCTCAAGAAGAGAGACTTCCCTAGATCACTCCCCATGTTAACCACAATGGGAAGCCATTTTCTATGGTACATCAACAATCTGGACCATTTTTCGAACTAAAAAATGATTATCCATCAATCAATAATACATCAGTGCTCCCTCCCAACCTGGGAGTCATCTCTTCCTTTTTCAATAAGAAAGTCGTCGCCACGAGATCCATCTTGAGTACGTAAACTCTTTCATATTTGACATAATATTTACCAAAATGTTTGCTTATCTTCTCATCTATGGAGATATGTATTGGAGAACCACTTTATCCTTTCTAGACTTCATCACGGATAATGTAATGCTTGATTTCAAATGTACTTTGGTCTGGAACACTGGTTTTATCTGAAGTCTTGATGTAGTTATGACCAATAGAGTATATCATTGTTCAAAAACTGGAACATATCCATGTGGCACTTCTTCTGTCATCATGATATCTGATCTATTGAGTAATCATCTTGATACAATATCTCTGTTATAGAAAATATTCACCATGCTTCTGCTGTGCACTGGAGGTTCTTCACCAAGTTGTCTTCTTCCATATTCATATAAGGGTCTCTTTCTGATATACCTAAAATCCTTGAGGTTTCTTTGTAAGCTCCAATCCATGGATATTGCCAACAATATACTGGCTCAAGTAGAGGTATATCTAGTTTACCGATACAAGTAATCATCATACTCTTCTCCCTCCATCTGGAAGAACCTCTAGTTCTGGATCTCGCAATGCTTACATTTATAAGTCTTTCATACACTGTTTTTCATCATAACTTTTAGTACCTCTGCTTGATTGCTTTTAGTGAGTTCATATCAGGCTGGTAATCTTGTGATTCTTGATACAATGATTGGTTGTTCTATCTTCTCTTTCTTTCTTCGAATCTTCATGTTCTTCCTCATGTTTCTCTTTAGCTCTTGGGTCCATGGAGTTTTTTATAGATTCCATGCCCTAAAGATTCCACTTCTTTCTTTCATCATAGGATCACGGATGTGGATGCACAGTCGGGGATACTTTAAGACTTCTCTTCTAAGAAGATTTCTTCTAGGTCGAACTGAACATGTACTGCTTTCATGTACTTCATCATCTTCAATGGATCATAGGATTAGCTTCCTCCTAATCCTTGCTTCATGTATGGGTGAATATAATTGGCTCCCTCCATCTAATAGAGTCCACACTTCTGTCTGAATCCTCATTGTCTTCTGCAATATATATAATCGACTCCTTTTGTCTAACAGAGTCCATGCTTCCGTCTTATTGTCTTCTGCAAAACATCATAAGTCTTTCTCCAATTTCCTTTTGATTGCTGACTTCTTTCTATATTTGCTTCTTCTAAGTCTCTTCATGATGGATTCTGATTTCGGATTATCTTGTAATAGCTTCCACATGATGTGTATTATCTAACTTTTATAATGATAGAAATCCTTATCTTTGTTGTTCTTCCATAGGTATAGTTCTTCTTGGAACATGTTATCTTCTAAGAGATAGATATACAAGATATGTACATAGACTTATGCAACCAAGATATGTACAAGAACTAAGAAGAGTATTGTTACCTTCAGAAGAAGAAGTCTCTTTCATCCTGCTTAGTCTTCTTTATAGGTTCCTTTTCTTTGGAAATTGATGCTTTGTGTTTCTCCTTCCTTTTCTTTAGCTCGAGACAATGATTCTTGTAGTGACCATACTTTCAATAGTTGAAGCATTGTATTTTTGAAATATCTTTCTCTTGATTTGTCTTCCTCCTTGAACCAAACTTCCTTTTGTTCTTGAAGTTCTTGAATCTTGTTGTGAAGGCTTGATCATCATACTTATTTTGGGGTTTCTCTTTTGCAATGATCCTTGATTCTTCTTGAGAACAACAAGTCCAAAGTTCTTCAAATGTTGGATACTCCTTCCTTGTGTTCATGCTTGCAGAAAATGCATCCCACATCTTGGGAAGACCGTTGAGTACTATGTTTACCAATTCCTTCTCTGAAATGATGTCTTCAATAGCTTGTAGTTGATCTCTTAACTGGGATATCCTCACAAAGTATGATGTTATGTTATCATCATCATTCATCTTCATGTCACGAAGATCATTATTCAGACTCATTATTTGTCCAATGTTTCTGACTGAGAAGAGGTTTGTTAGGGAATTGTACATCTTCTTCAATGAGTCAAGATGGGATATGTAGGGTATCAAGTGGTATTTTATAGAGTTTGTTAGCACTCTGTAAATCTGTCCGGCTGAATAGGCAAACAACAGAGGTAACTACTTCAACCTACTTTAGAGCTGAAAACTAGCTGGTTCAACTCAAAGAGGGCTCTCTCGTGTCACTTGATATATTTATGGAAATCGGTGGCTAGATTTAGTTTGTTTTGGGGATTTTTATAAAGTTGTTGGCTAAGAAGGGGAGGAACACACAGGGCTATGGAGTCAAAATTTTGAAAGTGAACGAAGATAATGCATAGACTGATGGAACTCTCCAGAGGACAAAGGCTAAATAAGGTGATGAATCTGAGTTATTCTTGAAATAAAAAGATGTGTAGGAAGATAAAGAAGACAAATAACTGCATCAAAGAATTTCTGAAATGAATTATGAATAAGTTAAGAAGACAATCACATAGTTTAAATTTCTTAGACCAAGAGCGTCGCAGGATGAATTATGGGCCTTTAAACTCTCCAATTTAAACAAGAGAAAATTTAAATGAAATGACAGGCTACAGGAAATACATACGATGAAAGGAAACAAAGCTCATATCACCACCCGTTAGAATATTTTCATAAACAATTCCAAATGCTTATGCATATGTATTCAATTCAGTCCTAGAAAAATCACAATAGAGTCCAGAACCACCAGAATTGTGCCCTTGCACTTTTTCCCCCCTTTGGCTAATTTAGCCTCTTAGTACTTATACAATTTGATAAAAACATAACTGAAACTGAAACATTTAAGATTATGTAACAGTTTCAGATGTCAATTTTGGTATACGAAACAACTTACAATCATTAACAAAAATAAATGTTTCATCATCATGAATAATCTCTCTGACTACCCGACTGCTTCCTCTACACCTGGCCTACTCTGTACTTCTGTTAGGTCTGGTAAGATGGGTGACAGCTGGAGATCATCTTTTGTTTCCAGGGATGTGGCATTTTGTCTTTCCCAACTGTACAAGTTTCTTCCATTGCACGTCAGAGGGGATTTTGTAGTCCATCATCTCTTTAATCAAAATTTTCAGGTCGATGCACGTTGCGTAGGACATGATTGACCCGTTGACTTTCACTATTTTGAATTTGTTTATAATTTCAAGATTTGGATGGAATCTTTGGGTCAAATCTCCGAACATTTGACTTCTTCAAATACTTATAGAATAATGCCCGGGGTACCTCCTTTTATAGGCGTCTATTTCCATCGGGGTTTGGAGAAAAGCAGTTTTAGATGAACAATCCTTAGCCCCGATGTGTCTTAGAGAATGCCACGTGTCCATGATTTAAACCATGGAATTTTTCCTTGGTCCGCCCCTTGTCAACTAATTCTCGCACTAATTCGATCGTCGAATTGCACCTCAGTTGTTGATCTGGGTCATTTCAAGATCTACGGTCAGCGTCTTTCCCGACGAATTCAACATCAGAGGTTGAAAAAGGTGGTTTTGGTCAGACAAACCTCCTTTCTGATATACTTCTAAGGGCACCATGCGTCCTACAAAAAACTGTGGCGGTTTTTCCCTGGCCCGCCCTCAACTACTTAATATTTGTGCTAGTTATATATTTGATACATGTTTCGGCCGTTGATCCAGGCCACCTTTGAGATCGATGGTAAACTGAGCTTTATTCGTCATATCTCTACTACTTTGTCCAAATTCCGCCAGATATAGACGGGTCCTGTAAATTTATCACAGCTCTGCAGCGATTTAACCCATCATAAAATTTCTAAAACTTGGACACCAGCTGGGAATTATATGGTGATAACATTGGCTCCAATTGGAGATGCTATCCTCCCCACGAGGTATCAAAGAACTGTAGATCTGGTGCCTGATCCATTGGGATGCTCCCGAAACATGTGTGTGTACCCTTCTCTGTCCTGTCACCAGTGTCAGCTGAAAACCAAACTCTGCACACTGCTCTCAACTGGATACTGAACACTGAATACACTGCTAAAATCTGACTATACATAGTACTAGAAATCCAAACTGAAAAATGCTTGACCAACAAGCTTATTCGCACACTCCTACCTACTTTAAAAATGATGAAATGAATACTCAATAAAGTAATGCTAAAGTGCCAATGCAACCAATCAAGCAATTGGCTTCCCAATTTTCCTCCACTCACATCTTTCTTAAACATGCAGACAAATGTAAAAGATAGCAGTTTAAAGAAAAAATTGAATCCAAAATCTAAGCTTATGAATGAAATAAACTCCTCCTTCAATAATGACTATAATAGGATGACCACAGGATCTTGAATTTTTTTTTTTTTCTTGATGAGCAAAAACAGAAAGAAAAGCCTCTTTCATAAGTGTTTGTTGCTCTTGCTCTATTTCCTCTGATTTGAGAATATTTCTAATGAAATTGCAGTAACAGTTTTGTCTACTTCTCCATGCATCTCAACAAAAACATTCATACATTCTTGAACATCTTCAAATATGACAGCCATATTATGTGCATCAAGACTATCCTCTTTTTCATCAAACAATTCTAATTTGGTTTCATTAAACTTTTGGAAATTTGTTTGAGGACTGCCATTTTGACTTTTAAATGAATGAATGGAAATAAGTTCCTGTTCATAATCTTCTTGCAAATGTGAAAAGATAACATCATGCACTATTTCACAGTCTAGATTTCCCATGGATGCACCTTCAAAACCATGATTTTCAAATGAATCAAATAAAAGCACTGCCTCTTCATTATCTTTCTGTATTTCTGATTGAAAAATGGCATATGTTGTTTTGTTGCTTTCCTAAAGCTCTATGTGATTTGTTTGTTCATTGCTGGAAGTTTCCATAGATGCAGTTTCAGAATCCTCATCCATGTTTAGGCCACTTAGAATTTGAACAACCATATCATTCATATGGGGAGAAAGACAACCTTGAAACACTTTGTCTTGCTGAAAATCTTGTTGAATATCTTCATCAAGTTCAGGGGAAGGAAAATGAATTTCAACAACAATTTCTTCATCAGCTTCACCTTCAACCAAAGGAGGGGCTACTATTTGTTGTTGGGTTGAATATTCATAAAGGAATTCTATGATTTCATCATTCATACACTCTTCATTTCCAAAAACATTTTCAAGGTACTTAATGAAATGTTCACAAAATTCACAACAATCTTCAAACACCAAGGATGAAGAATTAGATTCTCCATAATGCTTAAAAAATGTTATATGGAAATATTTAAGAGAGTATAAGCTACCAGGTTTTAAACCTTCATACCATAATCTTGCTCTCCCCTCTAAAGTAGCCATAAACATTTTCATCAAACAATCCTCATGAAATTCAACCCCCAACTTACATATGTGCATGTGAAATCTAATCAAGTGAAAGGCAAGATCATTTCCTTTCCCATATTCGAATTTAGGAAAATATTTTTTCCAATTTATGTGAGGAATACGATTTGGAAAGACAGGAATATGAGATTGATTCATTGGAGCATACCTTGCAGATATTGAACTCATCTTCGAACAATGGAGTCGCCAATGATGTTTTGGAAGCTGGATTCTGCATTGAGAGTGGAGTTGCCAATAAAAATTCAAATTTCTTGATTATTCTACCAGTGGAATCACCTTCAAACTAATTTTTGATGTGTGGAGTCGCCAGAGTAGGAATATAGCCAATATGTGCCTAAGTGTCTACTGCTCTCAAACCTTAGAACTCAACCATGTCATTCTTCCTAGGGAAAATTTTTCAATTTCATCCCCGACAACGACGCCAAAATGTTATCACTCTGTAAATCTGTCCGACTGAATAGACAAATGACAGAGGTAACTAATTCAACCTACTTTAGAGCTTAAAACTAGTCGGTTCAACTTGGAGAGGGATCTCTCATGTCACCTGATATATGTATGGTAATCGGTGGCTAGATTTGGTTTGTTTTGGGGATTTTTATAAATTTGTTGGCTAATAATGGGAGGAACACACAGGGTTATGGAGTCAAAATTCTGAAAGTGAACGAAGACAATGCATAGACTGATAGAACTCTCGAGAGGACAAAGGATAAATAAGGCGATGAATCTGAGTTATTCTTGAAATAAAAAGATGTGTAGGAAGATAAAGAAGACAAATAACTGCATCAAATCATTTCTGAAATGAATTCTGAATAAGTTAAGAAGACAATCACATAGTTTAAATTGCTTAGACCAAGAGTGTCGCAGGATGAATTCTGGGCCTTTAAAATCTCTAATTTAAACAGAAGAAAATTTAAATGAAATGACAGGCTACAGGAAATACATACGATGAAAGGAAACAAATCTCATATCACCACTCGTTAGAATCTTTTCATAAACAGTTCCAAATGCTTCTGCATATGTATTCAATTTAGTCCCAAAAAAATTACAATAGAGTCCAGAACCACCAGAATTGTGCTCTTGCACTTCTGCCCCCCTTTGGCTAATTCAAGCCTCTTAGTACTTATACAATTTGATAAGAAAATAATTGAAACTGAAACGTTTAAGCTTCTGTAACAGTTTTGGATGTCAGTTTCGATATACGAAATGACTTACAATCATTAACAAAAAGAAATGTTTCATCATCATGAATAATCTCTCTGACCACCCGGCTACTTCCGCTGCACCTGGCCTGCTCTATACTTCCGTTAAGTCTGGTAAGATGGGTGACAGTTGGAGATCATCTATTGTTTCCAGGGACATGGCATTTTGTCTTTCCCAACCGTACAAGTTCCTTCCATTGCGTGTCAGAGGGGATTTCCTAGTCCATCATCTCTTTAATCAAAATTTCTAGGTCGATGCACATTTCGTAGGACATGATTGGCACGTCGACTTTCACTGTTTTGAATTTGTTCAGAATTTCAAAATTTGGATGGAAGCTTTGCACCAAATGTCTGAATGTTCGACTGCTTCAAATACTCATAGAATAATGCCCGAGGTACCTCCTTTTATAGGCATCTATTTCCATCGAGGTTTGGAGAAAAGCGGTTTTAGATGAACCACCCTCATCCCTGACGTGTCTCAGAGAACGCCGCGTGTCCATGATTTAAACCAGGGAATTTTTCCCCAGTCCACCCCTTGTCATCTAATTATTGCACTATGTCGATCATCAAATTGCACCTCGGTCATTGATCCAGATTGTTTCAAGATCTACGATCAGTGTCTTTCTCGACGAATTTGACATCGAAGGTTGAAAAAGGTGGTTTTGGTCAGACAACCCTCCTTTCCAATATACTTCTAAGGGAACCACACGTCTCGCAAAACACCGTGATGGTTTTCCCTCGACCTGCCCTCGACTACTTAATCTTTGTGCTAGTTGTATCTCCGATACATGTCTCGGTCATTGATTTGCGCTGCCTTTGAGATCAATGGTAGGATGAGCTTTATTATTCATATCTCTACTACTTCATCCAAACGCCACCAGATATAGATGGGTCCTCTAAATTTATCACAGCTCTGCGGTGATTTAACCCATCTTAAAATTTCCGAAACTCAGACACCGGCTGGGAATTATATGGTGATAACAGAGTCCACTATGATACTCATGGAATTGATTTCACCGTCTTTGAACTTCTCCATAACTGCAACATTTTGCGGTTCCTTCTCTTTTCCTTCTTCAAACTCTGGTTCCACGATCTTTCCTTTCACGATATCCATCACTTTATTCTTGGCAAGGATGAGGTCAATCCTTTTTTTCCATGCTATGAAGTTAGAGGCTCTATCTAACTTATTCTCTGACTTCATAGAATAAGTCATGGCTTCTTTGACTTGGTCAAACCGTATATTTGACTAGAAAATCAAACTTGATGTCTTGGCTTGCTGAGAGTACCAGGAGATGCACTAGGCTAGGGCACACTGATCTATCCAGAGATTAGGTCAATCCCTTCACTCAAGGTGCCTCAATGAGAGGTTTTAGGATTTCTGCAACTGCACCTGCTAGTAACCCTAGCAATAGTGCTATGGTGATTTCTCCTGCTAGAAACCCTAATGACAGTTATTCAACAAGCTTAATATCCTCATGGCTATGTTTCCTTGCAGTGGTTAGACTGAATGAAGGAGGTGTGGGCCCATAACCTGTTAGAATATAATGGATGTGCTCATTTTACCATTGACAATATCATTATTGTCACCCAACCATAGGTCGAAGCCACCCTCCGAGTACCTTAACCTTGACAAAGAATCACTCCAGAAGAAAACCCTAGGATATATAGACAAACAAAGGCTAGCGCACCTTTCCCCAAGGATAGCGCACCAACAAGAGCTGATAAAATAGTCCAAACCCTAACCAAGAGATAGTCCAAGCATAACTGCTAGCTGCAGTAGTTGCAACGACATCTCTCCTCCAAACCTGCATAGAAACTAGGCAACTGTAGTGTGCACACGTGTTGCTTTGTAATAATGAGACTGCCTTCTAGAATGAGAATTGGCTTCCTGTATTTATACTAATTCTGGATGACTACCTTGGCTGACTTCTCATTCTGAGTATTTGTCTATTCAATATATTATTTCTTCTGGCCGACTTCTTCTCTTGGAGGCTAATAACCTAATACAAATTATCTTCTTGAGCCGACAAGTCTTCTAGGGTTATTAGCCAACTCATTAGGGTTTCTCTTTCTTCCCAGAGTATTATATTCTTGTCACGTTTACACGTGGAGGTAAATACCTCCCATAGCTACCATAATATCAACACACTCACCCAAGTAGAACGCTACTCCATTGTTGCTTCGTCGGTCATCAATACAACCTACCCAATCTTCATCTGGGTAGGCAATAAGTGATAGATCCTTTCCTTTTGGATACCATAATCCAAACTCTTTTGTTCCTTTGAGATATCTGAAAATCCTCTTCACTGCTAATACATGGGCTTCCTTTGGTGCTGCTTGAAATCCTGCCACCTTTCCAACTGCCTGCATTACATCTGGTCTAGATGTTATCACATATAGTAGGCTACCAATAATTGATCTATATTTCTTCTAATATGTAGACTTTGAATCATCATCTTTGCTCAACTTGTAACTGCTTTGCATGGGAGTGATAACTGGTTTGCAATCTTACATTCCGAACCTCTTTAACATTTCTATGATATACTTGGTTTGAGAAATAAAAATTCCTTGGCTTCTTTGACGTATCTAGAGTCCCAGAAAGAAGGATAGTTCTCCAAGTAATGACATTTCAAATTCATTCTGCATATCCTTTGCAAATTTCTGGCTTAACCTGTCATCATCACTACCAAAAATAATATCATCAACATAAACTTCATTTAATAAAATACTTTCTTGACTTACCTTAATGTAGAGGTTGTTGTCTTCACTTCCTTTTCTGAACCCTACTTGATGTAGATATCTATCCAGTCTAGAGTACCATGCTTTAAGAGCCTGTTTTAGACCATACAAGGCCTTCTTTAATTTACACACATAATATGCATTCTCTGAAAATTGAAATCATTCTGGTTATTCAATGTAGACTTCTTCTTCAAGTTCCCCATTCAGAAAAGTTGATTTTACGTCCATCTGATACACTTTAATATTTTTGGAGCATGTTGATCCGGATTATTTTCAGGAAGAAATGAGAGCGAAGATATAATAAAGAAATGCACAGAGATATTGCAAATATTCAATAATATAATAGAAATGTATCGGAGATGCAACCATAAACACAGATATATAGTAATACACAATTTTTATTAATCAAAGAAATGTACAGAGCCTGTAAAAATATAGAGTGAAAGACTCGCTAGAATGGTGGCAGCTTATCTCCAAGAAGAGATGTGATGACTTCTTGCATTCACAAGAAGATGATTACAATGAGGCTGTGGAGGCCTTTTTACAATAAACAGAAATGCCAAAAGTCCTAGACATCCAAAAACCTAACCCTAGGAGATGAAGCGCCAAAAGTCATGTGGGCTCCGTTTGGGTAAGTTAGTACATCAACTTCCCGAGGTCGTAACTTTTGCATACGATCTCCGTTTTAGGAGTATGATAGCTCGTTGGAAAGGTATCATAGAGGAGATTCATTTTGGGGGATCAATAATGCCTTAGACTATCATTGAGAACCTTTATCTTGATAAACCTTCATTTAGGCCCTCAAAATGGCCCTGGAAGTTAAAACCTACTAAAAATAGTAAATTTCCAAAATTGCCAGAAAACTGTTTTGAGCCAGTCAGAATAGGTGGGTGGCCACCGATATCCACCTGGATCACATGCATAAGCTAAAATAAATCAGATTTATTCCATTTTGGAAACTGGGGAAAATGTATCTTCAAATTCGATTCCTTCAACCTGTGCATATCCTTTACATACCAATATAGCTTTGTTCCTTGTAACCTGTCCATCTTCCTTCAATTTATTCCTATATACCCACTTTGTGTCGATCACATTCTTATCCTTTGGTCATGGAACCAATTCCAAAGTTTCATTTTTCTCTATTCGATCCAATTATTCATCCATGGACTTATTCCAAAATTCATCCTTGTTGGCCTCTTCAAAACAAGTTGGTTCAATCATATATGAGAGTGCTAGGTTTGTTTGTTCTGGTGAATGGATTCTTCTTCTAGTCTCAACTCCTGCATCTTTGTTTCCGATAATCTGATCTGAAGTATAATTCTTTTGTACTTGTCTTCTAGGTGTCTTTGGAGGCACTTGTTGAAATTTCTCTTCTTCTTCTATCAGATCCTCTTCATCTTCCCCTTCTACTTATTTTTCATCTTTTGGTTCTTATTCATAAAGTTGTTCCATTGATTCATTTTCTTCTTCCTTTAATTCTTGTCTACTCATTTCATCAATTGTTACGTTGATTCTTTCCACAACTTTGTTCAATATCAGGTTTTAACACTTGTATTCTTTCCTTGTACTTGAGTAACCAACAAGTACTCATTTTTCCACATGAGAGTCAAACTTTCCCATTCTTTCATCTTCTCTTTTGATGTAGCATTTTCTTCCAAAAACTCTAAAGTGATTCACATTTGTTGGTCTTCCTTTCCATAGCTCGTAGGGAGTTTTGTCAGTGTTGTTTCTAAGAAATACTTTGTTTTGAATGTGAACTGTTGTATGCACTTCTCGTGTCCAAAAAATATCTGTCAATTTGGAATCCATTAACATTGGTCAAGCCATTTCCTATATTGTCCTGTTCTTTCTTTCAACAACTCCATTCTATTGAGGTGTCCTAGCAATGGAGAATTACCTTTTTATTCCATGACTACTGCAATAGTCCATAAATTCCTTTGAAGTGAACTCTCCTCCATTATCATATCTCAAGCATTTGATTTTTGAATCCATTTCATTTTCAACCATTTCCTTGTAGACCTTGAAGTTTTCAAAAGCTTCTGACTTATTCTTGAGAAAGAAAATAGTAGTCATTCTTGTATAGTCATCAACTAATAACATAAAGTATTTATCACCTTTTAAACCCTTTGTTGTAGTTGGTCCAACTAGATCAGTATGCACAATTTCTAGTGGTCTTGTTGTTGAATATTCCTTTGATTTGAACCTATTTTGTGTTTGCTTTTCTTGTTGACAATGCTTGCATAAAGTGTTGGTTGGTTTCATGATCTAGGTCATTTCTATGGCTGCTTCTTTTTTTATGACTTTTACAAGGTTATCAAAATGTATGTGACCCATTCTTCTATGCCATAGCCAACTTTCATCTTCCTATCCTAGATAACACTTTTCATTTCCAATTTAACTTAACACATATATGTTGTGTGAAGTTCTTGCAGTTGTAGCAATCAATTTTCCTGAACCTGCTTTTATTATCTCACACTTTTGTGAATCAAAAGTAACTTTATGAACATGGTCACACATTTAACTCACACTTAGAAGATTATGTTTCATATCTTTTACTAGTAGAACATTTTACGCTTTTGTATTTTTGTTCCCAATTCTGACTATCCTTTTCCAATGATTTTAGTTGAATCATCATTTTTGAAAGAGACTGATCCATCTCTTTCCTTTCTTAATGTAAGAAACCTATATCTATCACATGTCATGTGTTTTGAACCTCCACTGTCAACATACCAACTAGGTTTCTTTTTCTTAGCTTGTAGAGCGAGTGTGCATTCTTCATTGTTGTATTGATTTTTCTTTCTTATCCCTGTCCTTTTCTGAGGTTTCTGTATATGATTTTTTGTTTTTCTATTGTGGTTCTCTAGGAGGGATTGTCATTCTGAAATCTTTGGCCATGTGTCAAAAGTTGTTACACTTGTATCATTACACTTCAGTGCTTAATGATCCAAGCCTATTGTAACTTCTTCTCTGTGTTTCACTAGGCCTTCTTGGACAACCCTTTTGTATATGACTTTCAAATTTGTTTATGTTCCTGTTGTTAGCTTTGCAATTCACATCTTTATGTCCAAAATTATTACATGCATAACATAAACCAAAAAAGATAGTTTCATACCTCGTAGTTGAAGATATTCTGAAAGGAGGTGCTCTTATGAATCCTTTTTCTTCCTGAGACCTATATGTTTCTTTCTGTCAATGATTCTGAAATCTAAATCTTCTCGGTGGAGGAGTTCCCCTGTAATTTTCTCTGTAGACCTTCCTATCCCCTTTGATTGTTTCTGCATATCTTTTTGGATATGTTTCTTGTTCTGTTGTTTTGGAGCTTGATCCCTTTTCTGTCTGATTGTATCCAAGTCTGAACTTGTCATGATTAGGTCTTTGACTGTTGATAATGTCATTCAAAATTTTTGAGTTGTTCTACATATTTTTCTTTTGAAGATCCTTTCTTAATGTGACAATCTCTGCTTCCAAATTTTCAATGATCTCATCTCTTCCTTCTATCTATTCTTTGAGTGTTTCTTCAATTATTTTATCTTCTTGAATTTGAACCTTCAAATTTGTGATCATTTGTTCTAATTCCTAAGTTTCTTTTTTTTTGTCTAGTTTCTCTTGTAGCTTCTTGTTTTTCCTCTGTTCTCTTCAAATAACTTCTACGGCACTCAACAATTATTCTCGACAGTCAACTTCTGCCTCTTCAATTTATTCTTCGACTTCTTCATATTCTTTTTTGGATTCTTCATATTATTCTTTATCAGAGTCTTCTATTGCCATGAATAGAACTCTTTCTGTCTCACTGTCACTGACTTCATCTTCATCTGATGATGAGATGTATTCTTTGGTGCATAAGATTTTCTTGAAAAATTTATTTTTGGTTCTTTTGCCTTTATATGTTTGTTTGTTTTTTGAGTAACCTTCATCATTTCTCTTTTTCTTATGAGGACATTTGTTAGCAAAATGACCAATACCATCACAATTAAAACAAATTAAAGGAATATTAGCTCTATACCTATCATTGGTTCCCTTGTTCATTATTTTGACAAAGTTGGCCACTTCTTCATCATCTTCTGAGATGTCACTATTGCTACTATGTTATTTTTCTTGTTGATTTCCCTTTTGCTTTGATCTTTTGGATGCTTTTAAGGATACTTCTTTTACATTTGGATTTTCCTGTTCAGTTCTCATTTCATATGTTGTGAAGATTCCATGTAGTTCGTCCATTCTTATTAATTTTATATCTTCTCTTTATTCTAGTGTTGATATCTTAGGGTCAAATCTCATAAGAAGAGATCTTGGTACCTTTTGAACAATTACAGATTCTTGAATTTCTTCTCCCAATCCCATGATTGCATTTACTTTTTCATCGACTCGTAAGAAGTAAGCTGCAATATTTTCATCTTCTTTCATATTTACTTGTTCTAACTGACCTCTGTAAGTTTGAAGCTTTGCTGCTTTGACTTTTGAATCTCCTTCATAAATATTTCAAATTGAAGCTTTGCTGCTTTGACTTTTGAATCTCCTTCATAAATATTTCAAATTTTGTCCCAAATCTCTTTAGCGGATTTACAATGTGCAACTTTTGTGAATACCATTTCACCAAGACCATTCAAAAGTGCATTTGTTTCTTTGGAATTATTCTGACCAAGTTTCACTGCTTTGTCATTTGTTGGCAAAACCGCTGGTACTATGTATCCATCTATAATTGATTGCCAAATTTCAAATCCCTGTTCCTGTATATATGTCTTCATCCTTATGCTCCAAAATGCATACTTTTTTCCATCAAACTATGGTATTCCATTTTTATACAAGTTTTTTCTCTCCATGATCTACTTTTCAGTGGTTAAATTGATTTCTGAAGGAACCTTCTATGATACCAATTGTTGGATTACTGAGAGGGGGGGGGGGAANNNGGGGGGGGGGTAATTCAGTAATAGAGAAATTTAATCTTTTTTAACCATATAATCCAAGTTTTTTTATCATTGTAGCATTATCATCCAATAACTGCAGAGTAAATAACCAATGAACAAATGAAAAATCATACACATACATAGTACACCAGTTTTTTACGTAGAAACCCAAAGTGGGATAAAACCACATAATGATTTTTCTTATATGTCTTGAATAATTACTTTCATTGGAAGAACCAAATTCCTTTGTTTTCT
>CBVK0100184055.1:0-21452 GCA_900067695.1 Picea abies
CCTCTTTCTATAAATCCAAATATCTGTACATGGGCATTCTTACACAGCTCTTTGCATGCTCTTGCTCCCTTCATCTTTGATTTTCAATTATCTTACAATACACAATGAGGGTGTCTATATCTCGTTTCCCTCTTGCGCTCTAAAACAGTCTAATCTAGAATTAAATTCTATCTACCTGCATTAACTATTTTGAATGCCTTCTACCTACTAAGGACGAGAGCTAATTGCTCAAGGTCCATTTACATTTTACAAGTGTGCTTCTTCTTAAATGACTTCATTTAAGATGGTGCATCAACTTCAAGGAACTTTCAAAATTTGCGCTGGCGCTCGTCCAGTTGTCTTTTGCTTCTGTGATGGCTCACTTGATGTTGGTGATGCTCCTGCATCATACTCCGTCGCTTGAAAATTTTCATGGGCTCCTGTCCATGAGCTCGCGCATGGTCTGTCCATGCTTCTGGATCTCTGCTTCACTTTCCCAGCTGGCATCTTCAACTGTATGGTTCTTCCACTTGACCAAATACTCAAATTATTGTTTTCTCTTGGTCCTTTTGCTTACTCTTTTATCTAGTATGCGTTCCATCTGTGGCTTATCTACAACTGGCATCTACTTTGTCCATTGGATCACTGGCTACTCATTTTCTGTCCCTATTTCCTCAACTCTATATGGGTACAAATCCAAGATATTGAATATCAGAGAAATTTCAATCCCATTGGGTAATTCAATCTCATAAGCATTTGCCCCAAATTTCTTCAAGACCCTACACGGACCGATTTTCTTCATCTTCAATTTATTATATGTTCCTCTCAGGACCCTTTCTTTCTTCAAATGTGCCAGAATCAAGCCACCAACCTCAAACTGAAGTTTTCTTCTATGCTAATCTGCTCTACGCTTATACTCCTAGCTTGAATTCCGCAATCGCTCCTTCACCTAACTGTGAAGTTCTTTCATCGCCTCTGCGAATTCTTCTGCACTAGCGCTACTAGTCACAGTCTGTTCTGAATCCCTCGATTCATAAATTCCCCTTGGTTGCATGCCATAGACAATCTAAAATGGACTCTGCCCTGTGCTCCTGTTAACTGAGTCGTTATAAGAAAACTCTGCCTGTGGTAGTATGTTGTCCCACTGGTTGTGGTGTTTTGTCACCAAGCTTCTCAGCAAGTCTCCCAGAATTCTGTTTACCACTTCTATCTATCCATCCATCTGAGGATGATAAGCTGAACTAAATGCCAAGTTAGTTCCCAGCTTTTTCCATAAGGTCCTCCAAAATTTCCCTATGAACTTAGTGTCTCGATCCGAAACTATACTCCTTGGCAACCCATGAAGTCGAATGACCTCTTTGAAAAACAGATTCGCAATGTGAGTTGTGTCATTGGTCTTCTAACATGGAATGAAGTGTGCCATCTTGGAAAATCTATCCACCACCACAAATATTGAATCACAACCTCTTTGTGTTCTTGGCAACCCCAATACAAAATCCATGTTGATTGCATCCCGCGGCCTCTCTGGTATGGGCAATGGTTGATAAAATACCGCATTCTTCTTCCTTCCCTTTGAATGCTGGCAAATTATGTATTTGTCCATGAATCTCTTGACATCTACTTGCATTCCCAGCCAAAAATATGACTCATTCAGCTTTGCAAATGTCTTTTCGTGACCAAAGTGCCCTGCCAATCCTCCACTGTGTTTTTCCTTTAGCAAGTTCTCCCTCATGGAGCATTTCGGAATACACAGTTGATTACCTCTAAACAGTAATCCTTCCCGGATCATGTATTCTATCCATTGGCTTCTGTCTCTGAGAATTGGATTCTCAGCTGCTTCATATGCTTCCTTAAAATCTAGATCATCAGTGTACATGTCCCTGAGATCATCAAAACCTAATGTTTTGACTTTGAACTCCTGCAACAGCAAACACTTCTTGTTCAAAGCATCAACAACTTTGTTAGCAATACCAGAAATATGTTTAATCACAAAAGTGAAATTCTACATATACTCAACCCATTTGACATGTTTCTGATTCAACTTCTCTTGTTGAGTCACAAACTACAGTGCATGATTGTCACTATACAAGACAAACTCTTTGGGAATAAAGTAATGCCTCCATTTCTTCAATGCCTGAATGATAGCATAAAACTCCTTATCATAAGTGGAGTACTTCACTTTCTCTTCATTCAGCTTCTTTCTGAAGTATGCTATTAGTTTGTCTTCCTGACTCAAGACTGCCCTGATTGCAAATCCACTTGCATCGCATTTCACCTGAAATGTCTTCTGGAAATCTGGTAACACCAAAACCAGTTGTTCAGTGATCTTCCTCTTCAACAAATTGAAACTTTTCTCAGCCTCTTCAGTCCAATGAAAATACTTGTGTCTTTTCTTCACTGTATCCATCATTTCTGCACTAATTCCACTAAAATTCCTGATGAATTTCCAGTAGAAACTAGCTAATCCATGAAAACTTCTCACCTCAAATATATTCCTCAGTGATGGCCAATTCTTGATTACTTCCACCTTATCTGGATCCATCCTCAACTCATTTTCCAAAATAAAAAACCCCAAATAAATGAGCTCTATCTTCATGAATGAGGACTTCTTCATGTTTATCAACAACTTCTCCTACTGTAATTTCTGCATCACTGTAGCCAAATGCTTGAGATGCTCTGCCACTATTTTGCCGTAAACCAGTATGTCATCCAAATACACAATGACAAATTTCCAAACGAACTCCCTTAGGACTTCGTTCATCAACCTCATGAAGGTACTCAGTGCATTTGTTATGCCCAACAACATAACAAGCCATTCATACAACCCTTCATTGGTTTTGAATGTTGTCTTCCACTCGTCACCTTCTCTCATGCGGATTTGGTGATAATCCTTTTTCAAATCAATCTTTGAAAAATACTTCGCTCCGCTCAAGAAATCCATCAGATCATCCATCCTCGGCAATGGAAATCTGTACCTGATGGTTATCTTGTTGATCTCCCTCGATTCAGTACACATCCTCCAGCCTTTGTCTTTCTTCGGACTGAATAATGTTGGAACAACACATGGACTCAAGATTTCTCTGACCAAACCTTTGTCCAACAAATCCTGGACTTGCCTTTTAACCTCCTCATTCTCTTGCGGTGTCAATCTATACGTGGCTTTGTTTGGAAAACTAGCTCCTGGTATGAGATCAATATGATGACTCACACTTCTGATTGGTGGCAACGAACGAGGTAATTCGTCCACTACTATATCAGTGAACTCTTCCAGCAGTTCCTGAATCTCTTCTGGTAGATCATCTACCCTTGTGCTATTCAAAACAATCCTAGGTTTTCTGACCACAATGAACTGTGAATCTTCCTTCTTCTTAACCTCTGTAAGAAGTTCCTTCCCACTCATGAGAAGTACAGTGTTGCTTACTTCTGGCTTCACTTCTTTATCCTTAATTGGAAGCAACATGTGTGTCCTCCCATTCTTCTCTAGGGTGTATGTGTTCATTCTCCCATCATGAATCACATTTTTGTCATATTGCCATGGTCTACCCAGCAATAGATGACAAACATCCATAGGAATGACATCACATAATATCTTATCATTATATCCTCCTATCTTAAATTCAACTAAACATTGTTTAATGACAGTTACCTGGTGTCCTTTTTGTAGCCACGAAACTCTGTATGGGCTTGGATGATCAATTGTCTCCATCTCCAGCTTCTGTACCATCTCTGTAGAAACGAGATTATCCGTGCTACCACTGTCTACAATGACCTTTCATACCCTGTCCTTGGTTTTGCAAGCAGTCCTAAAAAGTCTGGTCCTTTGGACTGAACTCTCCACCTCCTTCTCTAGTGTCAAAAGGACTTTTCACATCATCAGCGATCTTTCACCTTCAGCGTCTTCTGCTTCAACATCCTGCCTCTGTGCCTCAGCGATGTGAGCTTCTCCAATATTTTCTTCTTTTCTGGACACTTGTAAGACTTATGCCCATTATTTCCACATGTGAAGCATGTTATTACTCCACCTCTTCCTCTTCCTCTACCTCTAGTAAGAGGAAAATTGTTGTTATCAGCATAATCTCCTCTCTGCTCAATATGCTTCCCTCTCTATTCAGCATATTGTTTCCCTCGCTGTGAGGTTCCACCTCTCTCAGTTCGGGTCTGAGGTTTCTTCCAGTCCTCTTTGGGCTTCTGATATTTATCCTGGGAAACTGATTTGCCTCTGGGCTGACTTCTGCCTCGGCCTCTTTGACTCTGCTTTCGGCTCAGCTTCTCCTCCGCTTTCAGAGCCATCTGATAAGAATCTTCCACCATTTGGATGGTTACCATGCTCATCTCATCCTGGATATCATATCTCAGGCCATTCATGTATCTAGCAACTTTTTCATCATCGCTCTCCCGATGACCTACCCTGATGTTCAGTTTATAGAATTCCTCAGTATATTCTTTTACTGTCACCAGCTTCTGTCTCATGTTTTGCATCCTCTTGAACAGAGTAATTTGATAGTCCCTGGGGATAAATTTCTCCTTCATCTTTGCGATCATTCTGTCCCAGCTCTTGATTTTCTGCTTGCTCTTGTAGTGTCTGTCAGCTTGTAGTTCATCCCACCACAATGTTGCATGTCCCTTCAATCTCGTGATAGCATGCTTGACCTTCTTGTCCTCTTCGACATCTTCATAGTCGAAGTATGTGTCTAGAGCTCTAATCCAATATAGAAGCTCCTTTGCATCCAAGTTTCCCTCATAAACTAGAATGTCCATCTTTGCTCTTGCACCCATCCTTGCAATAGCTCTGATCAAACGTTCGTTTGATGCATCTTCAGCTGCAACTTCTTCTTCGCGTTTAGCCTCAATCTCACTTTTAGAATCACTCAGATCCCCAGCACCGACTGTGCATCTTTGCGCTATCTCCATGTCCTCAAGTCTAGCTCATAGATCACGCATCTCTCTCTCTCCATAGTTGGATCTGTCATTTGCCTGCCTCTTCTTCTCGGCATTTCCCTCTCCTCTGGTGGATCGGGTGTTTTCCTGTCCCTTCTCCTTGGCGGCATGGTGAATTCACTTTCTCTGCTACAGAAAGAAAAGAATATTTCTGTTCTCTGGTACCACAATTGATGCACACATCCCCAACCTCTCAACCCGCAGGTCGGAAGGTCCGCGTGCTCACAGGATCTTTCCTTTCACACAGCCCTAAGAACTCTAACTAGTTCTTCTATTTCCCTATCAGGAAATCTGCACCCACAGCAATCCTCGTGGGATCCCCTCTTTTCACTTAGGAGATCGGAATTCATGCTTTTGTGAATCCGCAGGTCGAGCGTTGGTCTCTCAAATTCCCGAAACCCGACAACAGTCAACGCTGACCCCTTCCTTTCAGGATTTTCTCTATCGTGATTTTGTGCTCGCAATGTCGAACAACTCGATTCCTCGACTCTCGAATCCCGATATGTCGAAACTCCGATGCACTCGCGAGTTTGACTTTTCAACGCTTTACCTCATCATCATTTCATACTTTGGGGTATCGCGAATCCTAATGCATATGTTTTGGAACTTCACCCCACGAAACTCCGATATGGTCAACTGAATTGACTTCTTGTCAACAGCGTGCCACCGGTCCACTTTCTGACTTCCTGTGGCCCCACACTATTCTCTTAGCCATCGGGATATCGCGGTTTGCGATTTCACAATTCTCGTTGCAGTGGTTACGGGACTTCAACCTGCGAAACCCCAATACAAGTAACCACGTGTAAATCCGATGGCCCTTATGGCTCGGATCTACAGTCCTGCCCCTCCTGAGCTTAGAACATTTTTGGGAATACTTCGTCGTATCTCCCCTGCGCTTCTGTGAGATCTAACGGCCCATGGAACTTCACGAATTCTCCTCAGAGAATTCCAACCGTCCCTTCCTCCTGATGAATTATGTGAATGACTAAGTGTTCCTCCACCAACTTGTCCTCCTGCGGTGTAAACTTATGACGCCTTCTTAATTCTTCCAGTCACAGCTTCCCTACACTGTCCTTCAGCAGTTTCGAAGGCCCTATCCTTCCTGAGCTTTCTTATAACTCTAAGCCTTAGAAAATACTCTTGCACACACTCCTTGTGGCAACCTTCAGACACTTCCAAGTGCTAAAAACCTTCGACCCTGCGCACACCTGCAGCAGCAGTCTCCCAATGCTTCACTCAGGTCCACAACCCTGAGAATTCTCTTGGCCTTCTCACTCCTTGCACAGCTCATGTGCCCAACTGCACCTTTAAGGAAATGAGAAAAAAATTAAAACTATCTGATCTTCAGATACGCAACCCTGAATTCTTGTCGACGCACTCCTTGGGGACACTTCAACTGCACTCCTTGCAAGAATTCTTACTCAGATAGAGAAACAATTGAAACTCATTCCATTATCCTTTCCTCTCAGATTTAAGATTCAAAACATGAGATCATATAAACAACATATAAATAAAATGTATAACAAGAAGCAAACATTCATGAACATATCATTCAACATGAATACACAGAGAACAAACACAAAACCATGAATTTGAATCAACCTCTTTCTATAAATCCAAATATCTGTACATGGGTGTTCTTACATAGCTCTCTGCATGCTCTTGCTCCCTTCAGCTTTGATTTTCAATTATCTTACAATACACAATGAGGGTGTTTATATCTCGTTTCCCTCTTGCGCTCTAAAAGAATCTAATCTAGAATTAAATTCTATCTACCTACATTAACTATTTTAAATGCCTTCTACCTACTAAGTGTTGGCGACGGAAGTCACTCCTGGATTGCTAGCAGGAGCAGAGCTCGACGCCCATCAGTTTTATGTCACGGTTGTTTGTAGATGGGTGATTGAATGGAGGGAAACTCAAAATAATAGCGTTCCAACTCTGAAACCAGGCCAGGTATGCATGAGCAAGTGAGGTCTTGCGTAAATTTCAGACAGTGAGCTGTAGTAAAGGGTGAACAGGTGGAAGACTTATACAAGATAAAAGCGGAAGTCTGTTATAAACAACAGGTTTCTAATAGACTGAGGAAGAAGATGTCCAAATGCAATATCATCTTACATTCAAATGCGAAAGCCAGAGAATGCAGCAATGCAACAATAAATCTTTTATCATATCATAACTGCAATAATTCACATGAATCATTCAATCACAAATCCTCTTAGCACGAGACGGAAATTAGATGGAGTAAGAAAAAATATATGTCATAAAACAAGATATCTCATATACAAATGCATATCCAGCAAACTAGAATATCTGTTAAAACTTTACAGTAGGGAGCTCTGCTCTACCATCGATACCTTCCAAAATACCAAAACTGAGTACATATACTTGGGAAGATTTTCCCAACAGAGGCACGCTCGCCCTCCAAGGCATAGCGTCTCTTCAATCAATCTTCGGGTGGAAGTCCTTCGTCAGATGTCTCCTTAACTTCGCATGGCCTCTGCAGGGGAAGAGTAGCTGGGCCAGTAAATGCTGAGCTAGCGTGTGCAGGCCTCCTTCGGTTGGTCAGGAACTCGGCATGGCTTCTCTGAAAAGAAATGAGTACACAGGACTCTCTCGAGAATTTTGCTTGCCAAGCCCTACATTCTTCGCATTTAATGAATGATGAGAGGCTTCAACCACCCTTTCTCGCCTTCATTTACTCCAAGCGAAAAACAGGACCAAGGTCGGATCAAATGGCACTTGGAGGTTGTGGCAATTCCTTCTGTGAATCATTCATGGCATCTTCAGCCCTTTCTGAATATCTTTTTCCTTCACAAGTGACCATGGGCTGTGACCGCGCGCTTATCCCCAAAGCTCTTTCGGCGTTCGCGAATGGAAGGAGTTAATCCTTGCTTCTTGAAATCACGATGAGTGAAACGCCGAGATGTCCTTAATCTGTTGCCATGTGCCCTCTGGATCTGACGGTCCTAACTTCACCCGACGTTGTTGTGGACCCCAGGTCCTGAATGCTCTCGCTACTTCGTGTATCGGGATATGATGGAGCTATTTTTTTCACATTGGAGTTGCGATGAGCGAGGCGTCGAGATGGCTCTACTTGCTGCTAGGTGTCCCATCTGGATGGACAGCTGAAAACACTTTGGCGATACTGTGGGTCTGAGTCCTGAACTCTTTCGGTGCTTCACGTCTCTCGGTGTGAGGAGGTTGGTCCTCATTCTTCAAAGTCACAAAGGGCAAGGAGGTGATGGATCCCAATCGTGCGCCACGTACTCTTCCGGGATGGACGACTGAGATCTTTTTGGTGATATATAAGCACTATCCATTGCGCTAATCCTGGCGCAACTCTGCTAACCGCGATTACCCATCGATCGTTGATATGCTCTATACATAGATCCTGGTCGTTGATGACATACTTTTCCCACTCTCTTGATTGGAATTCGAAAGACGAGAGTTTTCCATGCTACACTCAGGCGCTTCTCGTGTAGCTTGCAGACCCGAATTCTCTCGAGCCCAAGACAAGAATTATTGCTAACATTAGGCTCCATGGGGGATAGAGTCATCCCTATGATGCTCTAAGAACTCCTTCTGCAACTTCAGTGCCTTGTTATTGGGCTATGGATTCACTTACTAGGCCAAAAACATACAAAAAGAAACTAAACAAAGAACTAAAAGACAATATTTACAAACAAAGGAGCCGTCTAAGGCTCAAATAAAACATTTTTTCAGAAAATGCCCATTCACTAGGCTATTGAAAACCTCTTCACCCTCCAGATCCTGCAACCCATAGGTGTTGTTGGAGAAAATCTTAGAGATTTTAAAGGGGTCGATCCAGAGGGTGTCGAACTTGTTGTTCTTGCCTTTATTTTGTCTGGGTGTGTCCCACTTAAATACCAAGTCCCCGACCTTGAACTCCTTTTTCCTGACCTTTCTGTCAAAACCCTGTTTGATCTTCTGTTGATGACTGTAAGTTGCGTCCCTCGCTTGTTATCTGATCTGTTGCGCTTCCACTATCTGATGAATTCTTCTGATCATATGATCTGGTTCTCCCTCATAGTCTTGAAAGAACTTCACCTCAGGTAAGGCGAGCTGAGTAGGGAAAACCGCCTCTGCTCCATAGACTAGTTGAAACGGCGAAGTGCCCAGAGACTTCTTTGTGGTGACACGATCGGCCCACAGAGCAAATTTCAACTTTGAATCCCAGGCTCTATTGTTATCCTCTAACAATATTTTGATGATCTTTATCAGGGTTTTGTTAGAGGATTCCGCTAAACCATTTCCCTAGGGATAGTAGGGGGTGGAGTGAATTAGTGAGATCTGGAACTGCTCACAGAACTTAATTAGAGGTTCAGATTTGAAAGAAGCAGCATTATCGATGACGATACTGCTGGGACAGCCAAATCGGGCTATGATATCCTCCAGGAAGCTGATAATTACTTTGTGTGATGCGCTTCTGGTGGGGACATCTTCTATCCACTTGGTGAAATAATCTATTGCAGTCAGGATCCATCTGTGTTGACCACTTGAGGGAGGATGAATTTCTCCGATGAAGTCCAACCCCATTGCTAAAAAGGTGTCGAAGCTACTATGGGCTTTAATGGCAGCAATTTGAGTTGTTGTCTTCCTGAGAAATTTTGGCATTTGATGCAAGCTCTGATCTCCCTGCAAACATCAGGGAATAAGGTGGGCCAGTAATACCCATCCCGGAGTATCTTGTGAGCCATGTTTTTCCAGAAATGATGACCTCCACAAAGGCTGTTATGAAAGTCAAACATAACCTTCTGGGCCTCATGTGGGTCCAGGCATCTCAGAAATACCCCTAGAGGGTCTCTCCAGTACAAAATTTGGTCGATGAGACAATACCTAACCGCTTTGAGCTTTAGAGCCCTTGCTTTTCTTTTTCCCATTCCATTGGGGGGCTTCAATTCTTGGAGAAAATATAGAATGTCACGATACCAGGCACATTCTGTCAGTGATAAGCCATCTTGAGAGCGTGGGTTGGGTGATTCATCTTGCTGAGATCCTGGCCGAGTATTGATGAAACTAACTCCCAAGGCTTTGCAGTTAGATTTAGCCAGTAGCTTGGCTAAACCTTGTCCCTTAACCAACTTGGTGGGTTTTATCTCCAAGTCAAATTCCAGAATTTTTGTGATCCATCGACCTCTTTTCCCATCTACGTCGGGTTGCATAAGGATGTCCTTCACGGAAGCTGAAGGAACATATGTTGTTACTTTTGAATGCAAGACATAGACTCTGAAAGATTTAAGAGCTTTCACTAAGGCATAGGCCTGCTTCTCCATGATTTCATATCTGCTCTCTGCATCTCTTAACGCCCTGTTGAAGAAAGTGATGGGATGCTCATGCCCTTCCTCATTTTTCTGCAATAAGACCACCGCCACTGTATCAAAAGAAGCAAAGGAGAAAATTAGGAACTCCTTGGAATAGTCAGGACTGATAAGCACAGGTGTCTCAGTCAATGCCTTTTTTATTTGGTCAAAAGATGCCCGGGGCTCAGCGGTCCATCTCACTTCGTTTCCCTTTCTGAGCATTGTTGTGATGTGTTTTACCAGTTCAGCAAAATTTGAGACGAATCTCTTCAGGAAGTTAATCTTTCCTAGAAATTCCTGGACCTCTTTCTTAGACCTGGGAAGTGGAAGGGTCTGAATTGCTTCTACCCTACTAGGATCAATCCTCACTCCCTCTACTGACACTATATGGCCTAATAACTTCCCCTCCTTCATAGCAAACAAAGATTTCTTGGGGTTCAGGGATAGGCAAAACCTTCGACACTTCAAGAAGACTCTCTTCAAATGACAATGGTGCTCCTTGTCTATCCTGGAGAAGACTGTGATATCATCCAGATAGATTACCACAAACTGGTCCTTCTCCCCGATGAACGCTATATCCATAGCTAGTTGAAACGTAGCTCCTGCATTCATCAATCCGAAAGGCATTTTGGCATACATGAATGTGCCCCAAGGAGTGGTGAAGGTTGTCTTTTCTCTGTCCTCAGGCATGACTGATATTTGATTATACCCTGAAAACCCATCAATCATGGATATCCTAGATGCTCCAGTTACCCTCTGCAATATGTGTTCCATCTTAGGTAAGGGGTAATTGTCTTTCTTTGAGCTTCTATTCAGGTTTCTAAAATTGACACAAAGCCTAATTTCCCCGCTTTTCTTCCCTACTGGGACCAAGTTGGCCACCCACTCGGAATATCTCAAGGGGACGATGATTCGTGCATCCAACAACTTTTTAACTTCCTTCTCCATGACGGGAAGCAACATGGGGTTTATCTGTCTTAGCTTCTACCTGAAAGGCCTAGCTTCTTCCTTCAACGGGATCTTGTGCTCGATGACAGATGTGTCATATGTCTTGAGGTCTTCATATGTCCATGCAAACACATCAGCGAACTTTCTCAGCAGCTCCGTGTACTCGTCCCTCTGTTCACTAGTCAGGCTGCTTGAAAATTTGACGAATCTAGGCTCCTCCTGTGAACCAATGTTGCATTCGGTTGTATCGGCATCTTCATTTGAGACCTTTCCCTTTACTGGCACATCATTCCCATCGAAAAATATTTCTAAAGGGACAAGTCCTCTCAGAATGTGATTGCTAGGTAGCTGAATGATCTGATGATTAGCGATTTTATTTACAAACTCCTCAGGACGAGGGTCACCTTCCAGGTCGGGATCTTGGTCAATATGCAACGCGGAAAATTCGTCGACTGATTGGAGAAACCTTTTGAGTTCAGAATCATCCTCGAACACCTTCCAATTCTTGACATTGTCCAGCACCGAGGGTATATATCTTATATCAACATCATTTTCTACCATAGGCGGCAGAGGAAATTTGAGCACACTAGCTGAGACAGCTAAAGAATCGGCCAAAGTATTTTCTCCCCTCGGAATGAAAGAAATGTTTAAAGCCAAGAAGAAATTATCAATAAGGTCCCATACTTCATTCCGATAATTCCTAAGCCGGGGATTATGGGCACGATAAGAATTCCTTACCTGCTGAATAATCAACTCAGCATCTCCGAATAATGCTATCTCTTTAATTCCCATTTCCTTTGCGGCCCTCATACCCAGAACAAGAGCTGCATACTCTGCCACATTGTTGGTAGCTTCGAATTCCAGCTTGTATGACAAAGACACGACTTATTGACAAGGTGATATGAAAACCACTACAGTGTCGGCGCCTTCACTAAAAGAAGCTCCATCAAAAAACATCTTCCACACAGAGGAGCTTTGAGGGGAAATCGGATGGTCAGGGATGGGATGTTTTTTGATTAGTAAAGATCTTTCAGGGGCATCGGTAAGCTGCAACAAACTAGACCCCAAGTCGGTGTCAAGTGCAAAGATGGGGTGATTGGTAGGGTCTGCTTCATCACTGACAATATAGGCCAGCTGGGCTTCTCTGTATAATCTCCTTTGTTCCCCTCCGAAGACCGGAATGGTGGCATATGTGAGATCCATCTATAGTGTCCCTCCCAGTTTTTTGATCCACGATCTAGACAACAGCATACCGAATTTGGGGGGAACGTCGGCTACCACAATATCCATGACCACACTTTTCATGGGCAGCTAAAACAGGGAAACCGCCAGGTCTTTGATGACTCCTAGGCACTGCACTCTCCTTGAATCGAAGGAATATAAATCATAATAAGTTCTTGTCACCTCCATTCCCAATTCTTCCATGACTATTTTTGGCATAAGGTTATGGGAAGCCCCTGAATCCATGAGGTAGTTATGCAACACTTTATCATGTATGTTCAAGGATGTGTAGAAGGGGGGGGATGAGTCATCTCTGTCTTCTACCATGGGGCCTAATATGATGGCTGGCTTCTCATATTGAAGGTTTACTAAGTCAGCGAGGGGCTGGGGGGACTCGGATTGTAGCAGCTTGGAGAGGGATATTTTAAAATCTTTGTTTCTAACTAGCTCTGAGAGGGGTACATGAATTCTAATCTTCTAAATATCATGCTCAAAATTGAAGGAGGGGATAGTTTTAGAAGCTTCCTTTACCTCAGTGACAAGTTCTTTGGTTGCCGGCGAGGCACTCTGAGCTTTCTTTTCTTTAGTTGTGGCTGTTGCAGTTTTAGTAGGCCTATCTGCTATGAGAGGTTGGTCTTGGCTGTCGAAGTCTCCTTCTTTCCTTCTCGATCTGAGATTATATCTATTAGAAGTGTGATCGGCCCTCTGTTCTTTCTCCAACTCATGAATTTGAGCACTCATCAGTGATCCTTCATATGCAGACTACGTCAAATGGGGAAAAGGGGGAGCTTCTTCAATACAGTGAATTTCAGGGCCAAACTCGTCTATCTCCTCTCTTTCCTCATGATCAACTAGGTTATTTTGGAGGGGGGCTTGAACCTTTTGATCTTCTCTATCCTTTCCCCTTTGTTCCCTCAGGAAAACCTGAGGCATATTGTTAGCAAGTCGTCTGAAACCTCTATTATCAGTGTTCTGGGGATTTTTGTACATGGGCTTCCCTTCTAATTCCCACCTCTCCACCTTGGCAGCAAGCGATTTTATTGCTCTAGTTGTCTCATCTGTCTGATGGGGCAGGGGAGAGGAACTGGATGCGGAAGTTTCATGCCTGTTCTTGGGCGTATTTCTATCACTTGCGTTCCTGAGTCAGTTGACAGCCAATATGTTAGATTCTACCTCCACGGCCGCATCCTGCATGTGGGCCAGCGTAGAAGCTCTTCTCTCCCTCAGCAGTAGGCAGAATTCAGGATCAAAAGTGTTGGAGTAAGTGATCATTGCAGAGGCTTCGAAGGGCTTTATCTCAGCAGGGATTTTGTTGTACATTTTATTAAATCTCTTGGAGAAGTTGGGGACAGACTCTCCTTCCTTTCTCTCCAACGACCCAAACTCTATCATGTAATACATGAAATCCTTCTTATCTCCCCACTGCCTCAGGAAAGAATTATCCAGGGCTTCAATTCCAGCAATAGATCCGAGAACTAATCCTCTAAACCATTTCATTACCTCACGATCCAGGCTCTGGACAAAATCCCTCATCCAGACATCTTCATCTCCAATGTTCAGGTTGTCTGCATAACTGTAGAAAGCATCCAGGTGTTCTTCTGTAGTTATGTCCCCTTCCCCGGTGAACTTGGGCATATATTTCAAGTAATCTCCAGCAGGGAAAGGATTCGTGGGATGAGGTAAGATCAAGGGAGCGTACCTAGCAGCAACTATGGCATCCATTCTATTTAGAGGGGGATTAGCACTGGCCATAGGAATATTAGGTGGAGAAGAATTTGGAGGAGAAGGAGTTCGCAAAGGGGTTATTGAGGATAAGTCTCGAAGTGGAGTGGGAAACAAGAGAGGATTTAAGGAGAAAGCTAATGAGCTCAAGTCAGCAGGTGCTCCTCCTTGTGCAGGAGTGGGGAAATATTTTGTGGTGTGGGTCTACGCCAAGGTATAGCTTCAGAGGAGAGGGGAGTGACAAGGATTTCTCCCTCCAATCCCAGACCAGGAGGGGAAAACTCAGCAGGAACACTCCCAAAATTTAGGAAATGGGAAACTTCTAAAGGAGGTCTATTAAGAAACTGAGGAGGAGAAAACGAAGTTCTTACAGAAGGAGATGGCGGATTACCTGTTTCGGCAGTGGAAGCTTCTGCTTCAAGGGCCTTTCCTTTTCTGAGAACCACCTCTGGATCAGTTTCAGGTGTAGCTAGGGGCAGCTGTGGATGGGACTGCGTATGTCTGCCTCTGAAAGCCACAATTGATAGAGCAGGTTCTCCCCAGCGAAGTCGTCACAATGGAGTCACCAAGTGCACAGCAACAATCTTGATAATTCTGATATCTGATGCACCTTCAGAATCAGCTGATCATTGTCATTCCACCTAGGGAAAATCTTCAGCTTCGACCCCGACAACGACGCCAAAAATGTTGGCGACGGAAGTCACTCCTAGATTTCTAGCAGGAGCAAAGCCCGACGCCCATCCGTTTTATGTCACGATTGCTTGTAGATGGGTGATTGAATGGAGGGAAACTCAAAACAATAGCATTCCAACTCTGAAACTAGGCCAGGTATGCATGAGAAAGTGAGGTCTTGCCTAAATTTCAGACAGTGAGTTGTAGTAAAGGGTGAACAGGTGGAAGACTTATACAAGATAAAAGCGGAGGTCTGTTATAAACAACAAGTTTCTAATAGATTGAGGAAGAAGACGTCCAAATGCAATATCATCTTACATTCAAACGCTAAAGCCAGAGAATGCAACAATGCAACAATAAATCTTTTATCATATCATAACTGCAATAATTCACACGAATCAGTCAATCACGAATCCTCTTAGAACAAGACGGAAATTAGATGGAGTAAGAAAAACTGTTTGTCATAAAACAAGATATCTCATATACAGATGCATATCCAGCAAACTAGAATATCTGTTAAAACTTTACAGTAGGGAGCTCTGCTCTACCATCAATACTTTCCAAAATACCAAAACTGAGTACATATACTTGGGCGGATTTTCCCAACAGAGGTGCGCTTGCCCTCCAAGGCGTAGCGTCTCTTCAATCAATCTTCGGGTGGAAGTCCTTCGTCAGACGTCTCCTTAACTTTGCATGGCCTCTGCAGGGGAAGAGTAGTTGGGCCAGTAAATGCTAAGCTAGCATGTGCAGGCCTCCTCCGGCTGGTCAGGAACTCAGCATGGCTTCTCTGAAAAGAAATGAGTACACAGGACTCTCTTGAGCAGTCCGCTTTCTAGGCCCTACATTCTTCGCATTTAATGAATGATGAGAGGCTTCAACCACCCTTTCTCACCTTCATTTACTCCAAGCGAAAACCAGGACCGAGGTCGGATCAAATGGCACTTGGAGGTCGCAGCAATTCCTTCTGTGAATCATGCATGGCGTCTTCGGCCCTTCCTGAACAGATTTTTCCTTCACAAGTGACCATGGGTTGTGACCGCGCGCTTATCCCCAAAGCGCTTTCGGCATTTGCGAATGGGAGTTAATCCTTGCTTCTTGAAATTGCGATGAGCCAAACGTCGAGACAGCCTTAATCTGGCGCCATGCGCCCTTTGGATCTGACGGTTCTAACTTCACCCGATGTTGTTGTGGGCCCCAGGTCTTGAATGCTCTTGCTACTTCGCATATCGGGATATGATGGAGCTATTTTTTGCGCGTTGGAGTTGCGATGAACGAGGCGTCGAGATGGCTCTACTTGCTGCCAGGTGTCCCATCTGGATGGACAGCTGAAAACACTTCGACGATACTGTGGGTCTGAGTCCTGAATGCTTTTGACGCTTCGCGTCTCGCGGTGTGAGGAGGCTGGTCCTCGTTCTTCAAAGTCACGAAGGGCAAGGAGGAAATGGAGCCCGATCGTGTGCCATGTACTCTTCCGAGATGGACGGCTGAGATCTTTTTGGTGATATATAAGCACTATCCATTGCACTAATCCTGGCGCAACTCTGCTAACCACGATTACCCGCCGATCGTTGATCTGCTCTATACATGGATCCTGGCCGTGGACGACATACTTTGCCCGCTCGCTTAATTGGAAGTCGAAAGACGAGACTTTTCCATGCTGCGCTCAGGCGCTTCTCGTGTAACTTGCAGACTCGAATGCTCTCGAGCCCAAGACAAGAATTATCGCTAACACTAAGGACGAGAGCTAATCGCTCAAGGTCCATTTACATTTTACAAGTGTGCTTATTCTTAAATGACTTCATTTAAGATGGCACATCAACTTCAAGGAACTTTCAAAATTTGCGTTGGCGCTCGTCCAGCTGTCTTTTGCTTCCACGTTGGCTCACTTGATGTTGGTGATGCTCTTGCATCAGGGTGTGTTGTAATCTAAGCACTAGCATTTTATATCCCCATGAAGAGAAATATTTCACCCAAAGCATTGTGCCAATACTAAACATTGTGTAAGGCTTGCATAGTATGATTTCCATGACTGACACCCAACTCAGCTCCCATACATGTACCATCACTATCAAAAAATACTAGTCCATCAAGATGCAACCAACATTAATGATTTTAGTACTTAAGGATCAACACAACCAGAACTGTTAATATTATGGTAGCTTCGGGAGGTATGAACCTCTATTGTGACCTATGACGAGACTAGAATCCTCCGGAAGGAAGCAAAGAATTAAAGAAAACCCTAGACAAGTTGTCAGTTGAACAAATATATTTAAATTGAATTTATTGATGCCTAGAAGGAGAAGTCGGCCCCAGCTAGACTGGCCAGTCCACTATAAATATAGGGCACCAGTTTCATTATTTCACATCTCAGCAGTGGTAGTGAGAGCTAAATCTGCGCAGGTAGTTGCAGGCAGCAACAGTTTGGTGCGCAAGTTTTCTGGGAAAGCTGGGAAAGTGGTGCACTAGTTTCTGGGTGGGATCATCTGTTCAGTTCAGTTTCTATTCTCTTGCTTGGTGCATTTAGCCTCTCTTGGCTATTGATTGCTACCAGGATTCTCTTCTCGGTCAAGGTCAAGGTTCTTGGAGGGTGGCTTCAGCCTGTGGTTGGGTGACGAGGGTATCGTCAATGGTTAAACGAGCACAATCCTTTATATTCTAACAGGTTATGGGCCCACACTCCCTTCAGTCATCCTAAAACATTGGAAGGAAACATAACTGCTAGGTATTGAGCTCATTGAGGAACTTCCGTTAGAGTCACTAGCAGGAGTAGCTTCCAAAGAACTGCAGCTAGGGTTACTAGCAGTAGCAGTTGCAGAAACCCTAATTCAGTTGCAGAAACCCTAATTCTCAGATCCGACACCTTGTGATGGAGCATCTTGCTCAAGGAGAAGATATTCAAATGTGCCCTAACTCAACGCACCTATTGACTTTCTTAGAAGAAAGAAATGACGAAGTTGAAGTTTTGGATCAAGGCATGACCAGTTATCAATCAACCTAAGACATGTGCGAAACAATCAGTCTCTTACATTACTCAGCACTTACCGGGACAATTGAAGACGATATGTGGATAATCAATAGTGGAGATTCCAGGCACATGACGGGAGATCAAGCTAGACTCTCATATCTAAATGAGAGAAAGACATCGTACAAAGTGGAGCTTGGAGACAAAATCACCTACCCCATCGAAGGATTTGGACAAGCCTCCATCAAATTGGAATCAAGTAATCATGTTCACTTAAGAAATGTTCTATATGTACCTGGTTTAGAAAATAATCTTGTATCAATATCATGTTTAGAAGACAAAGGAAATAGAATAGCCTTCGTAGATGAAAAAGTGTTATCATGGCATAAGGATTCCAGCATAGAAGATGCTAGGGTTATTGGAAGATGTGAAGGGAATCTATATAGACTACTAGAACGAAATGAAGAAGCCCTAGTACATGACGAAGTCAACCCTAATGAGATTTGGCATAGAAGGTACGCTCATATCAATTATCAAGCACTACCTTTCCTTAGGAAGATGGTTGAAGGGATACCAGAATTGAAGTCTATACACAAAGGAATTTGCAAGGGATGTGCCCTTGGGAAGAACATCAAGAAACCATTCCCAAGCAGCAACAACAGATCTAAGGAAATCCTAGATCTAATACACTCAAATGTTTGTGGTCCAATGCCAGTCAAATCTTTAGGAGGATCTCTCTACTATGTAACATTCATAGATGACTATTCAAGGAAGACGTGGCTATACCTACTGAAGTCAAAAGATGAAGTATTCAGCAAGTTCCAAGAATTCAAGGTAGAAATAGAAAACCTTACAAACAAGAAGATCAAGACATTAAGAACGGATAATGGAGGAGAATACACCTCGAAGGAGTTCGTTGCATTCTGCAAATCAGCAGGGATTAGGAGGGAGCTAATTGTTCCTCATAATCCTCAACAAAATGATGTAGCAGAAAGAAAGAACAAGTCCATCGAAGAAACAGTAAAAGCCCTATTGAACGATCAAGATCTATCCATGTTTCTATGGGGAGAAGAAGCAATATACGTACAGAACAGAATCCCTCATCGCATATTGAAAGACATGACACCAGAAGAAGCATTCTCAGGTAAGAAACCTAACGTAGAAAANNTCAAGTTTATTCTCATATTCCCAAAGATAAAAGAAATAAACTAGAACCCTCAGGAAAGAAAGGGATATTCATGGGATATAGTGATTTATCCAAAGCCTACAGAATATATATTCTAGATCAACGCAAGATAGAAGTAAGCAAAGATGTAACATTCAATGAAAGAATGACCTTCAGAAAATCAATTGAAGAAACTATAGAAGAAGCAGAATTTGAAGAACCAAATGAAGAAAACACAGAGGGTGAAAATAACGAAAAGGATCAACCTGATCATCCTATGGAGATATGCGAGAACACTGATCCAGATAATATACCAAAAAACAAGAAACGACCAGCTTGTCTTGAAGCCACCTTACAAGACGCAGAAAGAATCAAGGTTCCAGAAGGAACATCCAGGAAGACTAAAAGACTAAAAATATTCTCAAGTTATGCAGCATACATGACAAAGCTTCTAGATGAAGAACCTACTATGTTTGAAGAAGCAATTAAAAAGGGACAATGGAAAGAAGCTATGGCGAAAGAACATCAGTCCATTATGAAAAATGAAGTATGGGAAATTGTACCCAAACCCAAAGAAAAATCAGTTGTAACTTCAAAATGGGTATACAAGATCAAACATGCAACAGACAAAAGCATGGATAAATACAAGGCAAGATTCGTGGCCAGAGGGTTCTCCCAGAAGGAGGGAGAAGACTATGACGAAACCTTTTCTCTGATGGCAAGGTATACCTCCATCAGAGCTATCATATCTCTTGTCGCATCCATGGGATGGAATCTACACCAGATGGATGTAAAGACAACCTTTCTCAACGGAGCTATTGAAGAAGAAGTATATATTGAACAACCTCAAGGATTCGAGGTACATTCCAGAGACACTCACGTTTGTATATTAAATAAATCTCTTTATGGACTCAAGTAAGCTCCAAGGGCTTGGTACGCCAGAATGGACATCTATCTAACTAGACTTGGCTTCTCTAAAAGTCATGCAGATCCAAACCTTTACTACAAAGTCGTGAACAATGCACCTGTAATTCTACTATTGTATGTTGATGATCTATTCATAACAGGTGAAGAATCTCTAATCATCCAATGCAAGAAGGATTTAGCCTCTGAATTTGATATGAAAGATCTAGGTCTCATGCACTATTACTTGGGGCTAGAAGTATGGCAGAAGCATGGTGAAGTATTCCTTGGACAAGGAAAATACACAATAAAGATCCTTCAGAAGTTTGGAATGATGGACTGTAAGTCCATGGACACTCCTATGAATATAGATATAAGAAAAGTGAAAGTCCCAGACTCCAATCCAGTAGATCCATCTTTATATCGACGACTAATTGGATCATTGATGTATTTGGTGAATACTAGACCAAATATTTGCTTTGTTGTAAATACATTAAGTCATTTCTAGGTGGAACCTAGACAAGAACATTGGATAGCTGCAAAGCATGTTCTAAGATATATTCATGGGACAATAAACTATGGCTTAAGATATACCGCATCCAGTGATATCCAACTTCATGGATTCACAGACTTTGATTGGGCAGGAAGTGCAGAAGACAAAAAGAGTTCTTCAGGTATGTGTTTCAGCTTGGGCTCTGCTATGATATCTTGGAGTAGTAGGAAGCAGAAGTCTGTCAGTACAGCAGAAGCAGAGTATATGGCAGCTTGTGAAGCATGCACAGAAGTAGTATGGCTAAGGAAGTTAATATCCGATTTATTTGATCAGACTCCATAATCGACCACAATATATTGTGATAATCAGATTTGTATAAGATTATCCGAGCATCCAGTGTTTCATGAAAGGTCGAAGCACATTGAGATTAAATACTACTTTATCTGAGACAAAGTCCAAGAAGGAGAGGTAAATCTCAAGTGCATCCCCACTGATGAGCAGACAGCATACATCCTGACAAAACCTCTTTCCAGAATCAAGTTTGCATATTTCCGAGAGAAGATGGGGATCATGGAAATAACTCCCTTAGCTGAAAGGGAAGACTCTCCAGGATAGAGAAGGTACGCAAAAATATTCTTGAAAAACATTTATTTTGTGATTGAAATAACTCTCCAGTTAGGAGGGAGCATTGAAAGTATTATTTATTTTTGTAATAGTCCAGATTGGACAGATACTTTCCTGTTCGGAAAGTGGATTGAGATTTCTGACGGACAGTGACTTCCCATTGTAGTTAACATGGGAAGCAAATTGATTGTTGATGTATCATAGAAAGCGACTTCCCATTGTGGTTAACATGGGGAGTGGTCTAGGACAGTCATTCTTCTTGGCAGTCACTCTGATTAGCGGTCAAGTAGAATGGTCCACCTCGTCGGGCAGTCATTCTTTCGAAGTTCGCAGTTGTGAGCAGTTTCGGAGAATCGTTCGTTTTGGAGGTTGATGCAGGATAGACATTCCTCGAGGGTAGACTCATTCTCTCTAGGTTACACTTTGTTTAGTGTCGGAGGAATGGCCCAGGGTGGGGAATGGTCCGGACAGTTATTCCTTGAGGGCAGACTCATTCTCTCC
>CBVK0100184056.1:0-21448 GCA_900067695.1 Picea abies
TATGCCAATCAAACTAGGGTAAATCTAGGAGGGTATACAAACTTGTATTTATCCTAGCAACCCTTGTCCAAGAAATGACTTATAAACTTATAAAATGGGATGAATATTAATGGAGGGTGTATGAAACATATGCCTCATAGAGTTTCAACCAACAATAACCAAGAACAAGCAAGAAATAAATAACCAATGAAATTTTTCCTTACCAATTCCAAGAAAGAGAGAGATCAAACCCTATTTCACCAAGCATTTACCATTCAAGAGAAAGTAAAGAAGCCTCCAAGAGGTGTGCACCACCTAGCCTTATCCAATCACTAAGATATAACACCAAAGAGCATTTGCACAAGAGAGAGATACCAAAAATTCCCAAGAAGGCACTAATTTCGACCAACTAGTCTTCTCACAATGGGAAAGCTATATAAAAATGAGATACAAACAATCTCTGTTTATACAAAATGTTCTAAATGTACTTTTTACACATAAATTAGGGTAAAACACAAAATAAGGGGACAACAACCCTTATTTTCCCCCTTTACACAAAACAATACTTTTTAATTCATGTTTTGCACATAAAGTAAACCCTAAAGTAAGATGCCACCCTTCTAGGGAGACGTTTTGGCACTTTTGCAAGTTGTTGGAGTAGGCGCTGGATGAGATAGGCCTCCAAAGGCCAAGTTTCTTCTATCCAAGCTTATTCTCCATGATCCATGGCTTCCTTCCTTCAAAATGTGCCAAGTGTACTCAACCACCACCAAACCTTATCCCTACTATGACGTCAATCCCTCAAGGGTGACGTTTTTTCCTTCTTAGGAAAATTGTTTGGGTGGTAGGGGATAGGTTAGGTCCTTCATGATGTCTTTGTAACATAGTCATGAATCAACTACAAAATTTTGTAATAGAATCAATCATCTACATAATCAGAACCAAACTAGAAAAAACATCATATCTCTCCAAATATTCATTCTTTTGAAAAATCCTTTGTAAATTAGCTAATTGGGCCCAGTTTTGAGATGGGTTTTCAACCGATTTGCCAAATTATACTCAATTTTCCAAGAAATTGTTTTTCTAAAATGTCTCCTCAGGATTGGCGCAATCTGGGAAAAATTGTGTCACTCCAAACTTGATTTCTCCCAAACGGTTTCGATTATGAGCGAATCCTTTTTGAATAAGGTAAATGGGAATGTTTATGATGTGGGTTTTGAACCGTTTGAAGAGATGCCTCACTGATCACCTAGAAATCGACTTGAAAAATTGCTTCCTCTGAGCTGGTTGTAACAACAAATCTGGGAAATTCCCCCTCCTTCCTTATACAATTTCTCCCAAAGTGTTCATTTATGAGGAAACAATTAATGGTGAAGGTAAAGTGACCCATTTATGAAGTGGGTTTTCAACGATTTGAAGATATTGCTCACCGTTTTCATAATGAAATATGGAAGATAGCCTCTTAAAACTAATAAAGAATTTCCATTTGATGTTGCCCAAGCATCACACCTTGTAGAGATGAATAATTTTAACCGAATAAATTATTTTGGGCATATTTTGGAGACTATAGTTGAACTGCATATCTGTAATAGACACTTGTAACAAAAATAAATTAGATTAATAACACAAATCCATTAAAAGATGAATTGCATGGTCTCCAAATCTTAATTAACTAAAATCAATTAATAAAATCAAACCCAATTGATATCACTTATTCTAGATATACTAGATTGAACATTATATTTTGAGATTTAGGAATATTTTGCAAATTTGAGGAAATTAACTTCATAAGATTCAATAAACACTCAATTTTTGGCAAATTTTAATCAACCAATTGAATCATATTTTAGAATCACATGTTAATTATTGAATGATAAAAATATTCCTCATAATTTTATTTCAAAACAAAGTGAAGATGAGGAATTCACATTAAAACTACTATCTATAATTAGCCAAGTTGTTGTGATATAATAATGTCCAATGAAAACCAATTCAATTACCTAAATGATAAAATTTTTACATGAATATATAAGAAAAAAAAAAAAAACCATATCAATGGAGATATATTGAAGAGAGGAGGATGATGAGAACATAAAAAAGGCAAACAAGACATAAAAATACTAGAAATATAAAACCAAGAAAAAATCAAGGTAACATTACCAAAATTAATTAGGGGACCCCTTTACTTTCTTGAAAAATAAAGGGGGTTGTTGTTTTCCACAACACCTGGTCACATCATGCTTTCCCAAGTTGGAAGCATTTGTGGGACGTCTACCTAAGCAACAAAAAGAGTGCCCACACATGCTCCTCCCTGGTTGGAATTTTGTTATTAGTTATTCTTTTATGGGCCCCATTAGTTTCTTATGAGAGACATTACATTGTCCTTGGGATCCTTGGGTGGGAATCTAGAAGGTTAAAGATTGGATTTTATGTTTTTCCAGCTACAAGACTCTGGGCCTTCAATCGCTTCTTCCCATGAAATGAGGGACAACCCCTTCTTGGGTCAGTACACCCAAAAATACCAAAAGGCGAGGAGATGAGGGGATGAAGTGTGGAAAGTGACAAGTATGGTCAGGAATGGCACGATGAATTGTCAAAAGTACCTCACAGTAGCATACCTATCCCTAAGGGTGACTCACTTACTAGGGTGCAATGTCAACCACCAAATTGAAACAGAGAAAATATCATAATGTCCAACCAAACATTACATAATCAAAAGCAGTAATAGATGCAAGAAACTCAAATGCCTCAAATATTGAAATGACACTCACCATAATAATTGACTTGTACCTCATGGAGCAAGACCCAATGTCTTCCGTAGGCGAGCTAATGTGGTGGATATCGTCGTGACGAACTTGGAGCTATAGTGGTGAGGTGGGTATCTATTTGTCCAAGTGGACAATGTTGGTCAATATGTCTCTCAGTACTCCATGTCTGCAACTTGAGGGCATCGAGACATCATCTCCTTAGTTATCCCTAGGAGTTGGGGATAAAAGTGACCTCAACTATTTAAATAATTAAAATATTATTGAATTTTTAATATTTTGACATTTACATTCCACCTTTTATAATTAAACATATTAGGGAGTTACCAATATATTTCATACTATCTTAAAAACTTGTTTTTTACTCTCTCGTATTTTTACCTCCTTTTAGTAAAGATTATATATATTTTGAGAAAAAAAGTTGTAAATTCCTTTATTTCAAGTAAAAATGGTGAAATTACATTTAACACGACATCTACAAGATACCAAAACCAAAAAGAGGGAACTTATTTCGACTCATCATTCAAAATCAAAACAGGTCTATGAAAATAAGATCTTCAAGCTCTAGAGCTCTATCGAACAACTAAAACTCAATTGGTTCTACAACTATAAAACTCAAACTAGGTTCCAAACAAGAAACCAAAGGGTAGGTCTATGTCTATATTGGCTTCTTAACAACAAAGACTACAAAGACCCATGATTTACCATTGAAGTAACATGGGACATAACATCAAGAAAATATTTGTCTAGGAGACATTACAACATGCTCAAGCTCCCCTGGCTCTGCCATCTCCAACATGCCTAATAGAGGATACACAAATCTCCTTGAAAATTCATTTTCAATAACATTCAATTCAGAAAAGATGTGGTAGAAAGACAATTTCTCCAATCTATCCAAAAGTTTCATAACCCTCTACATCAAATTTAAATGCATGCTCTTATCCAAAATATTGTTGATCATTAGTTGATATTTCATAAAGATCTAGAGATCCCAAATGCCTCTTTTCACTACAATATCCACGATCAATAAGACAACCTTCACCTATTCCATTTTGTTGGATCCAAATTCTAAACCACATGAAAAATATAATGAGTATTTTTCTAAAAGAAATAGGACTCTATCGACTCCACATTGCCTTGGATTTCCTTCAGAAGAACCATCAACCACCCTGCAAGGCCTATACTTATCCATCTAAACTTGCATGATCTTCCTTGTTCCCTTGACTTTGATCTCATTCCTAAATCTATCAAATGCATATTTAATTTTGAAGAATAATTGTAGAGGAGATACCATTTCATCCTCAAACAACATCCCATTATGAGCTCTCAAAATGGACCAAACTATGAACACTGACAATGCCTCAAATTCTTAAAGACTTTTGTTCTCCCACCAAATTTTAATATTTTCTTCTATGGATTCACTTCTCCAATGGATAACCGCTATAGTGAGAGTGATTGCAACATCCCATACCTAAAGAAAGAAATGACAACCAACCAACATATGAAATATATACCTTGAAGCTTCTTTGTATATTGGGCAACATCTAGGATTGTCTAATGAGTGTTTTTGAAGGTTATCCCAAGTAAGGAATTTGTTTAAGAGTGCCTTTTTGGATCCTCGCTATGGGTGTAATTGGGGGAAGGGGGAACAAAGGGCCCACTAGAGTAGGAATAGTGTAGTTATGGTGGTCATTGAATGTAAAGTGAATTGTGTCAACTATGGTTGTTATTATTGAATAAGACCTACTAGTTAGTTAGCATGAAATAAATGTAATGTGGCCTCATTAAAGAAGGTCCATTAGGTAGTTAGTAGGTTCTTATGATTAGGGTTTATAAATATATAGTTGTAAATAAGTATGGAGTCTTCCTTATGGAGCACATATTGGAGCTTATCTTATTGAGAGGTCACCCTACCATAAGATGCAAGTGAACATGAGTTGATTTCTTCCATAAAATGATCATTGTACAATGTTTCCTTACCTTAAGGGTATTTTGATAAACAAAGTGCGATCATTTTTTTTTTATTAACAAACCAAAGAAAAATATTTTATATATCAAAGTGTGGATATGTACACAAAAGCCACTAAATTATTCGCCTGCCATTGGAGGAACCAGACCAACAACAATGGAGAGAATTGTATGTCTAGATTATTTGCACTATATTCTTTAATAAAAACAAACTTGAATAGATATGAAAGGAAAAAAGAGTTCTATCTATACTGATACTGTCACCCCCCAGACTGTAGAAAAATCTCCCTAAAAACCCAAAAGTGCAAGTCATTCAAACAAAATAAGTGGGAGAGAGGCCACTTGTCCCCTCTTGGAGATGTTGGTCCTGTGGTTGAGAAGCGACACCATGATGGGTTTCTTTGAGATGGTATTGAGCATCCAAGCAATCACAAATGTCCTAGAGTTGGTGACGCAACTCATTCAATTTCTCCTACATTTCCTCACATTCATCTTCAATTTCCAAGAAAATTTTACCCATGAAAGTATTTATATGCCAATACAGGTCAACCATTTTGCAATATTTCATATCTCTTTCTCTAGAGCTACCTATTTTTGGAACCCAACTTCCATTCTTCGCGTCAAATTACTAGTCGTGGACGATATCACGCTCCCGATAGACTACAACCTCCATGGTAGCTAATTCACATTAGATTTAGGGAGGGATTTCCTCTTTGAAGTCTTTGGCAGAGACCTGGGTCAAATTCATGACTCTCAGGCTGGGGGGGATCTGGGATAATATTACTGGAAGAGGAGGGGTCGGGAAGATCGGAAGAGNGGTGGGTGTTCATCCCCGATGGTATCCTCAAGAATAACCACGGGTCGATGACATGGTCAAAAAATGGAGCACAAACATAAGAGAGGATGCGTGAGGGAGGATAACCAAGCAAGAATTAAGGAGTAGAGTTAGGATGTTGCAGGGAGGATCCTTAGCTTTCACATCCTTCCAACTGTAAAATAGTGTCCATAAATCTAACCTATTCAGAAACATAATTTCTACTAGATAGAAATTCCACTCACTAGGATGATGTTGCATAGTGAATAAGATGTCACATGTGCTAGAGTAATTAGCATTAACATTGGTCATTTCCATTGCATAGCCGAGGTACATGAGCATTGATACGAGTCAACAACGCCACATCCTCCATAAGTTACCAAAAAAATCAATATTAACTTCCATTATCTCGGTAATATGGCCATGTGGGGTGGATTGACACAACATTGGCCATGTTATCAACCAACATTTTTATCGTAGGGGATCTTGTGTCCTCCTGGAACATCCCTATGTGTCCTCCTGGCACATCCCTATCACCCATCTGAGGTGGGTCCATCCTCTACAAAAATGTTGTGACACTGCTTGTATAGTGTATCCAACTAATAAGAGTCCCATTTCATGTCTAGCATTACCTAGTATTTAGTTAGCCCTATGTTTTCCTTTTTTTAAGATAATTTGTTGGTCGTTCTATGAACATGTTGAGGAATAATAACATGGATATGGGGAAGAAGAGCTCTTATGTTTTCCAGACTACCTTCAAGATGCTAGTAGTTTTTGGTCTTGTTTACTCAAGTACCCTATTTCATTTTCCTAGGCACATTGATGATGATTTGTGAATCTCCCTCAACCATGATCTTATTGAATCTTTCACACTTTACTATATGTAGGCCATGTACCAAATAAAAAATTTCCATTGCATTGTTGGTGCTCTATCCCAAGTTCCTCACATAAATCCAAACCAACTTTCCATTGTCATCTCTGAAGACTCCATCGAATCTAACTAGCCTAGGGTTCCATTTTGAAGCACCATCGAAATTGAGTTTTAAGAATCCCGAATGTGGGGGAGACTAATGCTAAGGGGGGAAAGGTGGAGGGGTATGAGTATTCCTGTGCGTAGGGATGTCGATATGAGGAGAAAGATTAAGGGTGAGGAGGACATTTTGATCTCATTGATGTCCATTCCAATTTTTCTTAGTCCATTGTGAAGAATAACTGTCTCTCACATGTCTTTCTTTTTCCTGGTCCAAACCACCTGAGTATCAATTTTCTCCATATTAAAGATGTGAATGTTACTTTATTTCTAGGTTTCCCAAAGGAGGAATCCTAGAAGGAGCTATCAAGCTCTATTTACTATAGGGTTTTTGCTTATTTGTCTATGCCATTAAACTATAATAGCCTTGATTCTAGATCTGTTGCGATATTTCCGATGGAAAGTCATGGTAGCTTGGTCCCAAAGGGTGGAGATAAAGGCATAATTGTTGAAAAAATGCTCCAACATTTCGGCTTGGAAATGACAGAGGATGCAAAGGGAGGGACAATAGAAGCCTTGTTTGATAATATTGTCCTAGGTAAGTGTTTTCCCTTGTTCCAAGAGACATAATAAAGTGGATATCTTGGTCCATAGTTACTGCTTCCAGATACGACTCCAGATCTCTTGTTGGGGGTAGTTATGGGATTTTGTTGCAATATGGTAGGCTTCCTTAATAGATAAATTGATGCTTGACTATTTTCCCCAACGAGGCTTGCCAGGATTATCACAAAAAATGATTTTCTAGGAGGTTAGATCAATCTAGAAGGTATTCCATTGAAAGGGTCAAGGGAAAAATTCCATTGCTCCTTCTAAAGACAAATTTTCCAAGGTTAGTTTGCTTCTGTAGGGCACCAATAATGATGGAGATGAGTTTTTGTTTGGCTAATCATGGCTTGTTTGAGAGATGCAAGTTCATTTCTTTCACTCCACTTTGGAAGTTCCTGTTAGGCATCCTCCCAAAACAGGGAATTGTGGCCATATATGATCTTCGAAGAATAATATTATTGGACTAGAGTGTGATTTTTCCATGCCATGTTCCATATGGTAGATTCAGGTGGGGAAGTGTTCATACAAATTAGGTTCCCCACAGACCAATTAGGATCATATTTTTTTTTCCAAAATCAAACTTATCTTTCATGTGAATTGTTAATCCAGAACCACCAAGTTTTTGTTCCCCAAAAAAGTTTAAGGTCTCTGTATCATGGAGGCCAAGCCTTCTTACACATTTTGGGAGGCAAACCACAGACCATGAAACTAGAGCTCACTTCCTGGATCTCTTGTTTCCTCCCCACAAGAAAGTTCTTTGGATGTTTCTAAAATATTTGAGGATGCATTTTGGAGTAGCTAGAGCTCAAAAGAGGTATACATGCATATATTGAACAATTTTTTTTATTAGAACCAATTTGTTGGCTAGATTGAGAGAGAAAAATGCCTAACTATCCAACTTTGTTTCCATTCTTGATAGAAAATATTCCCACAATGCTTGTCTTAGTGATTTTTCCACCAATGGTGCCCCCAAATATTTAGAGGGGAGCATGCTTCTTTGAAAACATATAATATGAGATATATTATCTTGAATGTCTTGAGGATTAGTAAAAAACAAGATTTGAGACTCACAATGACTGATAAACGTCCCAGAAGCTTCCATAAATCCCTGAAGGATTTGTTTGATGGCCCGTTCTTCCTGAAAAATCGAATTTCCCATAATCATGGCATCATCGATGAAGTATTAGTGGGTGGTTGGCTTTATTTTCCCATGGAGTTGAAGTCCCTTCACCCTTCCCTCTTCATTTTCCATTTTGATGTGCTGCCCAAGACCTTTTGCCATTAAAATGAAGAGAAAAGGGGAGAGGGGATCCCTCTTCCTTATGCATCAAGTGGGGGAAATTTTTTTGGAGGGTGAACCATTTATGAGGATGGAGAAGAAATCAGAAGAGGTTAGAGTCATAACCAATTGATTCCACTACTATGAAAATTTGAAAGCTAGGAGGAGTTGCTTGATGTATCACCAGTTGAGTTTTTCAAAGGATTTTGACATGTCCAATTTGATCATCATGCTAGACTTTATTAGATTTTTTCAGGGAGTGAACCATTTCATGGGATAATATGGCATTGTCCAATAGTTTCCTACCTTCTACATAGCCCAATTGTTCCTAGGATATTAGTCTAGGAAGAAGGGGTTTGAGGCAGTTTGCTATGATTTTGGTTATGACTTTGTAAATGACATTGAAAAGGGATATAGAACGAAATTTTTTGGGAGCCCCAACTTTATATTCCTTTGGGATCAAAGTGAGAAAGGTGGTATTGAGAGATAGAAGGAAATTTGAGTTGACTCTTGGAGTCCTCAATGATCTCATAGACATCATTCTTGATGGTCAACCAACAAGTGTGGAAGAAATTAGTGGTAAAGCCATATGGGCCCGATGATTTACTTTTAGGCATGTTGTGAACAACTCTTTCCACCTTTTCCATATATATTAGTCTCATCAAGGAATCATTCTACTTAGGGGTGGAAAGCTTGAGAATGTGTTGGGTAATTTTGGCTATGGATGGCTATCTATTGGGTTGTGGTTTTGTCGTTAAAGTGTGATAACAATGGATGAGCTAGGCCTCAATATATTCATGGTTGGAATATTTTATACCTTGATTGTCCTTGATAGTTTCTATTCTATTGTGGTATATGTGATGAACCATTCAGTGTTGGAAGAATTTTGAGTTATGCTCAAATGCTTGAAGCCAGCATACACAAGAAATTTTCCTCCAAAGTTGTTCTTCCTATTTGAGACATTGGGAGATTTGGATATTTAGATTCTCTTCTTTTGATATTAACTCCTCTGTTCACCTAGTTAGAATTATGTGTTACTAAATGTGATATGTAATCAAGGGGATCACATCTCACTCACTTTACCAATAGAGATACCAAGCCTTTTTCCTCTGTTCTGTACAAATACCTTTCTTCTTCTCCCAATGAGAAATATCTTCACTCAATATATTTTGCACACCTCAAATAATAATTGGTGACCAATGGTAATTAGATCAATATTAGAATGTACCCCCATTGTCTAGTATACCAATCTATAGGAGATTGAAAATAAAAAGGAGCACCACCTTCATATGTAAAATAACCATGTGATATGATAATTGATGGACCACTATTGTGTCAATGAAAAAATTTCTTATTCTTGAGTATTAAGTAGTGGTATTCCCAAAGAATTAGATCAGGAATAAAACTGTAACGATTATTTTTGCATATATAATTGTAATAACCCTGTTTCCCCCATCTTGTAATTAATCATTAATTATGATCACCATGCTATGGCATGTGAGCAATGTAAATGTATTATTGTTGAGATTGCCAATAACTGACTATGGGGGTGAAGCCTTGAATTACTGGCCATGATATCACTAGAGGAAAGAGTGAGGAAACTGTAGAGAACGAGATCGGTCTCGGCATTCCTGCTGAACCGCTCTTCCGATCTCACGGTTAGTTTGCTTCGGTAGGGCACCAATAATGATGGAGATGAGTTTTTGTTTGTCTAATCATGGCTTGTTTGAGAGATGCAAGTTCATTTCTTTCACTCCACTTTGGAAGTTCCTGTTAGGCATCCTCCCAAAACAGGGAATAGTGCCATATATGATCTTCGAAGAATAGTATTACTGGACTAGAGTGTGATTTTTCCATGCCATGTTCCATATGGTAGATTTAGGTGGGGAAGTGTTCATACAAATTAGGTTCCGCACAGACCAATTAGGATCATATTTTTTTTTCCAAAATCGAACTTATCTTTCATGAGAATTGTTAATCCAGAACCACCAAGTTTTTGTTCCCCCAAAAAGTTTAAGGTCTCTATATCATGGAGGCCAAGCCTTCTTGCACGTTTTGGGAGGCAAATTGCAGACCATGAAACTAGAGCTCACTTCGTGGATCTCTTGTTTCCTCCCCATAAGAAAGTTCTTTGGATGTTTCTAAAAGATTTGAGGATGCATTTTGGAGTAGCTAGAGCTCAAAAGAGGTATACAGGCATATATTGAACGATTTTTTTTATTAGAACCATTTTTTTGGCTAGATTGAGAGAGAAAAATGCCTAACTATCCAACTTTGTTTCCATTCTTGATAGAAAATCTTCCCACAATGCTTTTCTTAGTGATTTTTCCACCAATGGTGCCCCCAAATATTTAGAGGGGAGAATGCTTCTTTGAAAACATAGAATATGAGATATACTATCTTGAATGTCTTGAGGATTAGTAAAAAACAAGATTTGAGACTCACAATGATTGATAAACATTCCAGAAGCTTCCATAAATCCCTGAAGGATTTGTTTGATGGCCATTCTTCCTGAAAAATCGAATTTCCCATAATCATGGCATCATCGATGAAGTATTAGTGGGTGGTTGGATTTCTTTTCAGATGGAGTTGAAGTCCCTTCACCCTTCCCTCTTCATTTTCCATTTTGATGTGCTGCCCAAGACCTTCTGCCATTAAAATGAAGAGAAAAGGGGAGAGGGGATCCCTCTTCCTTATGCATCAAGTGGGGGAAATTTTTTTGGAGGGTGAACCATTTATGAGGATGGAGAAGAAATTAGAAGAGGTTAGAGTCATAACCAATTGATTCCACTACTATGAAAATTTGAAAGCTAGGAGGAGTTGCTTGATGTATCACCAGTTGAGTTTGTCAAAGGATTTTGACATGTCCAATTTGATCATCATGCTAGAATTTATTAGAGTTTTTCAGGGAGTGAACCATTTCATGGGATAATATGGCGTTGTCCAATAGTTTCCTACCTTCTACATAGCCCGATTGTTCCTAGGATATTAGTCTAGGAAGAAGGGGTTTGAGGTGGTTTGCTATGATTTTGGTTATGACTTTGTAAATGACATTGAAAAGGGATATAGAATGAAATGTTTTGGGACCCCCAACCTTATATTCCTTTGGGATCAAAGTGAGAAAGGTGGTATTGAGAGATAGAAGGAAATTTGAGTTGACTCTTGGAGTCCTCAACGATCTCACAAACATCATTCTTGATGGTCAGCCAACAAGTGTGGAATAAATTAGTGGTAAAGCCATATGGGCCCAGTGATTTACTTTTAGGCATGTTGAGAAACACTCTTTCCACCTTTTCCATAGATATCAGTCTCATCAAGGAATCATTCTACTTAGGGGTGGAAAGCTTGAGAATGTGTTGGGTAATTTTGGCTATGGCTGGCTATCTATTGGGTTGTGGTTTTGTCGTTAAAGTGTGATAACAATGGATGAGCTAGGCCTCAATATATTCATGGTTGGAATATTTTATACCTTGATTGTCCTTGATAGTTTCTGTTCTATTGTGGTATATGTGATGAACCATTGAGTGTTGGAAGAATTTTTAGTTATGCTCAAATGCTTGAAGCCAACATACATGAGAATTTTTCCTCCAAATTTGTTCTTCCTATTTGAGACATTGGGAGATTTGGATATTTAGATTCTCTTCTTTTGATATTAACTCCTCTATTCACCTAGTTAGAATTATGTGTTATTGAATGTGATATGTAATCAAGGGGATCACATCTCACTCACTTTACCAATAGAGATACCAAGTCTTTTTCCTTTGTTCTGTACAAATACCTTTCTTCTTATCCCAATGAGAAATATCTTCACTCAATATATTTTGCACACATCAAATAATTGGTGACCAATGGTAATTAGATCAATAGTAGAATGTACCCCCATTGTCTAGTATACCAATCTATAGGAGATTGAAAATAAAAAGGAGCACCACCTTCATATGTAAAATAACCATGTGATATGATAATTGATGGGCCACTATTGTGTCAACAAAAAAATTGCTTATTCTTGAGTATTAAGTAGTGGTATTCCCAAAGAATTAGATCAGGAATAAAACTGTAACAATTATTTTTGCACATATAATTGTAATAACCCTATTTCCCCCATCTTGTAATTAATCATTAATTATGATCACCATGCTATGGCATGTGAGCAATGTAAATGTATTATTGTTGAGATTGCCAATAACTGACTATGGGGGTGAAGCCTTGAATTACTGGCCATGATATCACTAGAGGAAAGAGTGAGGAAACTGTAGAGAGGGTTCATTATGTCAAAATGACCCCAAATTCTCTTTGTTGAAATAATAAGCCTCATCCTGATCCTAAGGAAAAATTAGTTAATGAGAAAAGGACTAGTGGTTGAACAATCAACTACCCCAATAAATGGAAGCATGGAGGGTCTGGATGAGGAGATAGAAAATTGTCATCTTGAAGTACCACAAAACGTAGTTTCCTGCAGGCCCAGATTGACCCGAGTTCCTTATGAAAGAAGGAACATGACAGGTCCAGAACCTCCCTGGGGGGAAAAAGGAGAGGGAATGCAAAAGAAGAAGGGGATATACCATTCAAAAATAGGAAGAGAGGGAGAGGCTCTCCAGTTGAGAAGAAGAACGGAAGGATTAAGTTGTTCCTGTTACTGGAGAGAACAAGAGAAAGGATCTTTGAGAGGTTGTGTTAGAACTCTGTAAATTTGTTTGGCTGAGAAAACAAATGACAAAGGTAACCTATAGACCAAATTTAAGACTGGAAACTATCCTTTCCAACCTAGAGAGAGATATCTCTGAGACTTAGACTCTAACAGATAATGAATTTGAATTGTCGGCTAGATTTATTGCGTTTGTGAAATTCTTCTGGTTTTGTTGGCAAGGAAATACAAAACCTTGGGCCATGGAGTCAAACCCCTAAAAATGAACGAAATTAATGACTTGGTAGGATAAAATTTGAGAGGATAAAGGCTAAGCAGGCAATGGTCTTTCAGTTCAAATTTCATTGTGTGTGGCGAAAGAAAGAGAACATAAAGAAACTGAGAGCACCACTGAAGATGAATTCTAAATTACTTAGAAGAAAACACAGAGTTTAGCACCACTGAAGATGAATTCTAAATTACTTAGAAGAAAACACAGAGTTTAAATGGTGAAGTGTAAAGCACCAGATGATGAATTCTAGACTTACTAAACATTCCAATTTAAACATAGGAAAGACATGAATATATAGAAAACAAGAAGTACATACATAGATGGGATCACAATACATCAAACCACCACCACTAGAATATTTTCGTCAAATCCTCAGGACTTATGCATTATATTTCAATTGGGTTCAAAGATTACATTCAACAGTCTATAATCTACACTACTTTTGCAACCCACCCTGCTTACATTGAAAAGATAGAATATATAGAAAATATGTGTCCCTTGGGTTGCCATGCCTCAAACTACCACTCCTAGAATTTTGGTTCCGGTTATTCCCCGCCACATGACCTTTCGAATAGAGATTACTAAGAATGGAAACCCAACTGCACCAAATCATGTCATAACCGACATCTTCTTCATGATAGTTCGGTCATTAGTAAGATTCAATCATTAGGAGGTGATGCATCGACATTTCTCCTTTGAGTGGTTACCCAAATGATCGAGTGCACTGTCAGAATTCTGTCACCCAACGTAATGGGCTCTGTTTGTTGTTGTGTGATCACTGGCTGTGGTATGCACATGGCAAGTTGGTGTGGCGGGTGTTTGTTGGCTATCACTCATGCTTTCCAAGTGGTGATGATGGTCAGGGGGCCACACATCTCCTTCAAAACTATCATGCCTTTCACCTACACTCATCCTTCTCGACAGGTGGTTTTATGACATCTGCGCGATGAATATCCACTGCATGGGTGCCCATCATAATTCTTGTCCCTCGACAGGAAACAAGACACAAGGGAGAAAAATTTCATGCCACGTCCAAAAAGACAAAAATTAGGTCAGGTCAATCATGCCTCTAGCCTCACTTGCAATCTTAATACTCTGAGTGTTTTCCTAAGAGACCAGTTTCATCTCTTGATATTCTTCAGTTGTCTCCACAAGACCACATTCCATTTTAGCTTTGTTTGAGTGCTGGCAAGAGCCGTGTGCACATTTTCCATAGATGGTCCATATTCTTTGAAGTGATCTGTGATTCTTTCCTCAGACATCCTCTGTTCCTTGCACAACTGAATGATTATGCCTTGTTCTTTTCTGAGCCGTCTTTTGAGCCAATTTGCATTCCCTTCTTGGCTCTACAAAGTTATTTTTTTGATAGTCCTTTTTGCTAACTGTTTTCTCAATTCTTATTTCTCCTGGTATAATTCGGCATAAGTGAGTTGTGGTTTCTTCAAATGATACGACGACTCCTGAACCTCCATGTTTTTAGGGCTCAACCTTCTTTGTCTTTCATTGATTCCCTGGCTTGAACCTTGAACAGGTTCTAGCCAAACATCGTGCATGAGTAACTTCTCAGCAACATATTGGGTGCGCGGTTCGTTGGGAGCTTGGGTCTCCTTGGGATTTTTAATCAACCTCGACCTGCCTCTTTTTTGGGGTACTGGCTATTGGGTTGATGAGCCTTCTATTGTATTTCCATTTCCTGCAGCCTCTCCTATTCTTTCCCCCACACTGCGAGATGTTGTTTCCCCTTTGGGTAGAGGGAGGTTTCCTTTGGGATCCCTATGGATTTCGTCTAAAATTACAAACGAATCCTAGTCTTTGTCCAACCATCTCAATTCCTCGACTATAAACAACTTAATCATTCATATATGGAATAAGTTCTTCTTCAGGTGGTCAGCTTCGTCCCGGATGTTGTCTGCCATCCTTTCTAGGCTTCGATGCAAGAAGAAAGGTAAGTTCAAAGGCCTTTTACCTGCGAAATGCATCAACAACCTAATGTGATGCGGGTATATCCCGTCAGACCTTATTTCAGAGGTGAAATACCTTCTAATCACCTTTAGGAGATTTTGGAAAGGCTCCCAAAGATAACGACTCAAAAGGCCTGCTCTGATTTCCTTGTTCAGAGAGTTTGAGTATATAAAGTCTTAGTAGAATAATACGTCCAAAGGCATTCCCTTAGAACACCTCTCACCACATAGAGGGATCTCTGTTGCAGTGGACAAAATTTCCTCCATCACCCAGAATGTGATTCCCGCAATGGTCATGCAGAACCCATTAAATCAGAGAGAAAACTGTTCATCTAGTTCCACGTTGTATCCTTGGATATTCTCACAGTAGCCCATACATCCGACCTGTTCAAAATATGACCTGACATTCAGATCTTCGTTGATTAATGCCAAGCCCTGAGGTTCAGACCTTACGACTTTGCTACTTTGTGCATTCTTCCTTATGTCTTGGGATGTTGTCATGATGAAAATGTGTATTTGTTTCACGTGCGCAATAATGAATGATAACAACCTCTTTGCGTGACACATGGAGAATGATATACTTCACTGAGACCTGTTGGAATGGCAGCGATAGAAAATTTGTGCGACGAGAAAACAACTCTAGGAGTACACTTAACAACCACTAGGCGCTATGAAAACTTTCAGTGCAGAAGTAGGTCAACACTATGATAAACGACTACAGTAGGCTCATCGCAGTAGGGAAGCACGACATAAAATTCTAGCGTGGTGGAAAGACGTTGTGATACTAATGGAGAGTCAGGGAATTTGGATGCGGAAAGCAATTCGACGTGACAGGAAAGGACTCTGAGGAAGAAAGGATGACTGCGAGAGGAACTATCGCTCGAAAGGATAGCTCAAAGAAAACTCCAACATGATTCAAACCATGACTGGAAACGAAGGAGATGTGATAATATAACTGAACATACTCACAACATAACTGATGGGAATCGACCTTCCCACAACGGAAGGACCCAAAATTTGTAGGAAAAATTACAGACAACGCACAAACTTGGATGGTAAAGGAGAAACACGTAGGGTGACTGGTATTTATAATTGAATGGGAGAGGGATGGAATCATGGAAGAGGATGCTAAATCCATGGTGACAAGAAGTTTTGAAGCAGGCTGAGTATTTGCTTAGCACACTCGTGCGACGGGTACACTTCAAAGTGTGCAAAGTACATATGATAAGAGATGCAAAGTATATGTGATATGAGCGCCAGGATTTCTTAAAATTGATGACTTCATGATTAGGTGATGATGGTCGTTATATCTATCGACGTGAAATTTACTCTAAGAACTTGCCTCTACTTCTGGCACGTAAATTCCTTCTTTCTGACAAGACTCGACCTTTTGGGAAAAATACCTTTACAATACGCACATGGCTAATTATGATGCCCTTTCTTGACTCCAAGGGCCAGACCCACCACTTGCTAACTTCAACCCATTCGTTGTTCAGTACTTGACCTCACATGCTTCGACACATGAAACACGACTCATCTAGGACTGACTTGAACTGAAAAAATTACGGTGGTAACAGCTGGCTCCAATGGGAATGATATCCTCCCAGTGAGGTGGAAAAGAACAACAGACTAGGTGCCTGACCATTTTGATTTATTTTATTTGCAGAATCTAAAATAATGAAAAAAACTCATCCTAGAAATTCGTGACACAGTCACGACCAGACTCAGCATAAACTTAGGGCCTTCACTTCGGGCTTCAATTTTCTGCTGACTACTGACTCAAAATGTCTTCTTTGAAAGCATAAAAGAATGGCTATTTACAATGATATGAAATACTGAAAAAGACCACACTAAACTAGATAATGTTTAAGGAACCTGCCATTCACAGGTCCTCCACTAATGATCTCTCCATTAAGTTCTTGTATCAAATATGAATTGTTCCCGTGATAAGTGACAATCCTGAATGGCCCCATCCAAAGATGATCAAACTTTGTGTGTTTCCCTTTGTTTTCATTCCTCGTGTCCCGCTTCATCACCATATCATTTACCTTGAAATCCTCCTGCTTAGTGTGCTTGTTGAAAATCTTCTTCGTTTTGTCTTGGTGAAGCTGTGATCGGTTGAAAACTTGTTTCCTCATTTGTTGCGCATGAACCAATTGGTTTATCCTTCCTTGAGCATCATTTGGTTTGGATTCTTTCTCTTGCAAAAATCTCTTGACTGGCAATCCCAATGAGGTGGGGAAAACTACCTCTGTGCCATATAAAATTTGGAAAGGTGATGTGGAGGTGGAATTTTTGGTAGTGATTGTGTCGGCCCATAGCATGTAGGTAACCTTCTTGTGCAAAGCCTTCTTGTTGTCTTGCAAGAGTTTTTTAATAATCATGGTTAAACTTTTGTTGGATGATTCCACCAATCTGTTACCCTGTGGGTAATAAGTCATAGAATGTCCCATGGTTATGTTGTAATCATTACAAAACTTCTCCATCTTCTTGGACTTGAACGTCGTTGCATTATCCGTGCTGATATTGACAGGGAAACCGAACTTAGACAGGATATTGGTCTCCAGAAAATGAATGATAGATGTGTCGGTAGCTTGCCTTGTGGGGACCACTTCAATCCATTTGGTGAGGTAGTCTGTGGCCGTTAGTATCCATATGTGCTGAGCTAAGGATGGCGGATGAATTTATCCTATAAAATACAGACCCCATTGCATAAACAGTGCTTTGACAGAGATAGGTTTTAACGGCATGGGTTGTAGCTTTCTTTTCCCATCGAATATCTGGAATTCGTGGCAACTGGAAAATTCCTTATATACATTTGGAAAAATAATGGGCCAATAGAATCCTACCCTCAATATTTTGTGCACGATGGTCTTCCAATAATGATGCCCCCCATAGTCTCCTTTGTGGAAATCCTTGATAGCCCATTTTGTGTCTTCTTCCAGCAAGCAATTCAGCAAGATCCCTCCTGGATCCTTCCAATATAGAGAGTTGTCCAGGATGCAAAAAGTATCCTCCTTCAACTTCAAAAATCTGGCCTTAGTTTTTCTCAACCCTGGAGGAGATTGAAAATTCCTTAACACATAAATAATGTCAGCGTACCAAGGAAAATTGATGAATTTCTAAGATACCTGCAGGACTGCTTCTTCTTGTGGATTTTTTGACAGATAAACGATGAAATTTATTCCCAAAACATCACAGATCGACTGGGCCATCAATTTTTCAATCCCTTGACCCATTATCATCTTTGTAGGCTTTATTTATAGGTCATATTCCACCATGACTGCGATCCATTTCCCCCTTCTCCCCTCAAGATCAGGCCGAGTCAAGATATCCTTTATGGAATTGCTAGGCACATAAGTAATGACGTGGGAATGCAACATATAAGTCATGAATTCCTTAAGGGCCTTCACTAAGGCATACGCTTGTTTTTCCATGATATCATACCTTAGTGGGGAGTCTCTCAATGTCTTGTTGAAATAGGCTATAGGATTTTCAAAATTATTCTCATCCTTCTGTAACAAAATGCCAGTGATGGTGTGTTATGAGGCGAAGAAAAATAAGATAAAGTCCCTTGTGAAATATGGGATGGATAACACTGGATATTTGGTCAACGCCACCTTGATGTCTTCAAACAAATCCTTGGCTTCAGGGGTCCATTTTATCTCATTACCTTTCCTGAGAATAATCGTGATGTGATTTATAATCTTGACCAAATTTGGAATGAACCTCCTTAGAAAATTTACCTTTCCCAAGAAAGAATGCACCTTTTTATTTATCCTAGGAGTGCTAATCTTCAGAATCCTTTCCACCTTTCTGGGGTCTATCTTGATTCCTTCCTTTGAGATGTTGTGTCCCAACAAATTTCCTTCTTGCATCCCAAAATTTGTTTTTTTTCGGATTTAAATAGATGCCAAACTTTTTGCATTTATGGAAAACCTTCTTCAAATGTTCAAGATGTTGTTCATCGAAATGAGAAACACTGTGATACCATCCAAGTAAATCACAATAAACTTTTCTTTCTCCTCAGCAAATTCTATATCCATGGCCCTTTATAAATTTTCTCCAGTGTTCATAATCCCAAAAGGCATCTTTGCATACATGAACGTACCCCACAGTGTTGTAAAGGTTGTTTTCTCCTGGTTGTTCGTGTGCACCATGATCTGATTGCAACTAGAAAAAATGTCCAGCATTGACATTTTATGGGATCCAACTACCTTTTGCAGGATGTAATCCATCCTTGTAAGCATGCATTTTTCTTTGAGGGACACTCTGTTTAGGTTCCAAAATTCCAAACATAACCTTATTTCGTCGCTCTTCTTCCTTACAGGCATAAGGTTGTCCACCCACTTTGAAAATCTCAAAGAAACAATGATTTTGGCATCAAATAGTTTCTTTACCTCTTTTTCAATCAGTGACAACAATAGAGGGTTGATCCATCTCATATTTTTCTTGAAAGGTTTTTGATCTTCCTTGATGGGAATCACATGCTGAATTACTCCAGTGTCATAAAGCTTCAAGTCTTCATAACTCCATGCAAAAATGCCAGGGAAATAATACATGAGGTTGATATATCTCTGCTTGATCTCTAGACTTAGTGTCTTTGATAGTCTGATTATCTTAGGATTATCTTGAGTCCCGATGTTGTAATCCTCAATATCTTCATCATTCATAGTGATTCTGGGATTTCTTGCTACATCGTTTTCATCAAACAACTTTTCTAATGGAACCAAACCTTTGGGGATGATGTTGTTTTTTAGCTACACTATATCCCTTCCAGCTATCTAGTTCTGGAGGGGGTCTTCGTTATTTTGCGCAGTTGCACCTCATCCTCTTCAAAAATATACTCATCATCAATATTTGTGTTAGCGAACTCATTGCTCATTTGGAGGAACCTCTCCACTTGTTTGTCATCTTCAAACACTTGCCAATATTTGATGTTATCAGGTACTACGGGCCTATGTTTGACTTCAATTTCATACTTCCTATTGGGAAAAATTGGAATTTTAAACACCGAAGTTGAGGTGGCCAGGGTATATGTAATTTGATTTTTCCCCATGGGGATCACTGAAAAATTATACTCTGAGAACTTTTTAAGGAGGTCTAGCACTAGATTTCTATATGCTTTTAGTCTGAGATGCTTGGACTGGTATATACCCTTTACCTGATTTATGATGAGCTTAGAGTCTCCATGCATCGCTATCCTTTTAGCTCCTAATTCCTTTAAATTTCTCAAACCCAAAATTAGTGCCTCATATTCGACCATGTTATTTGTACAATCAAAGGAGAGCTTGTAAGAGCAGAGTTTTGAGCCCACTCTGGGAGGATTGATCCACACACCGACTCTAGCTCCATCCTTACTGATAGTTTTGTCGGAGCTCATGTTCCACATTTCATTTTCCCCGTGGTTTCTCTAGTCTATGCATTCCTCTGCTTGACGCTTGGCATCATCTTCGACAGTCATTAGATTTCCATCTTCAAAACTCAATTCATTATAAAAAATTTAGGAACTAACTTCAGTGACGACAGAGTAGATAGGGTGGTTATTTGGTTGGGTTTTGCTACTTACCATGTATTTGAGCAACACTTGTATGTACAGTCTTCTTTCTTGGCCGAAAATAGGGATGGTAGCATAAGAAATGTCCATATACAAGGTTCCCTTTAATTTCTCGGCCAAAGATCTGATAAAAACACGCCGAATTTTGGGGGAATCTCGAAAACCACCACGTCCATGACCATATTCTTCGATGGAATTTGAGATAGTGACATGACCAAGTCTTTGATCAAACCCAAACATTTCACCTTTCTTGAGTCAAAAGAGAAAAGATATTTATAAGGTCTAGTGACGTCCAAGCCTAACTCATCCATGAACACCTTTGGCATGAGATTATGTGATGCGCTTGAATCCAAAATGGTGTTATGCAAATTCATGTTATGAATTTTGAGACTGACATAGAAAGGAGGAACGCCATCAATATCGCCAATTTCTTCTATGCGCGGACAAAATAAGATGGCAGGTGGTCATCTTGGATGTTCAAGGTGTCGGGAGCCTCTCCCATCTTTAACATATTAATGATCTGGTTCCTATAATCTCCCTTCTTGATTAGCTCATTAAAAGGAACATAGATCTCTATTTTGGCCATTTCGTTCTCAAAATTAAAAGGAGGAGGAGCTTTATCTACCTCTTTGA
>CBVK0100184057.1:1770-21446 GCA_900067695.1 Picea abies
TAAATTTTGAAACCCTAACTAACAAACTAACTTAATTAGGGCTGACATCATAGTTGGTTATCTCATCTTGATGCAGAAAAAGTTGAATATAAGCAATTGAATGATGATTTGAAGCATTTATTGAGAAAATTGTTGATTGGATACATTGTTAGCTTGATCATCTTGATATATATTGATAAATTGATGCTCTTTCATAGCTAATTGACAAAACGTTGAATTCATTTTGTATCTATTGCTTTACATTTCTTATTAAATGATATCAGATAGTTATTGAAGTACTAACTCTTTGAGTTATAGCCTGCATACATATATTGTATTGTTTTTGTCTTGTTCCATGCAGGTGTTTTCAATTGGGCATACACTTCATTATTGGCTGTTTAGTTGGACTATCTGACCGAGGTGGTAACCTGTGAGGAGGAAAATTTAACCTTTCTTTATACCTTAGCCTCTTCAAAACCCTATGTTGTCGGGGACGTCTCCCCTGGGCTAACCTCCTTAAACAGAAAGAACCTCCCCATTGAGGTGACATTGGGTGTGGAAGGTTCCTGTTACACCAGTTTGATTTCTATCCTTTAGCCTTTGACCTAAACTACAAACTATGTGATAACAGTGAGTATGTATTTTTTCCATATGAAGTGTACTCCCATAAAAAAATATCTATCAAGGTATTCAAAAATCCAATCTCCCAAAACTGTTGCTAAAACAGTAGCGTGGTGTCTGTAATGGAGGCAACAAGTTGTTTTTTAGGTACCTTTTTGTATTTTCTGAGCAAAATGGCTATTGATGAAGAAAATTGAATGTAGATCCATGGTGTAAAAGTCATCCCCTATCCAAAAATGCAAGCCATTCATCATTTGGCTACCTCTAACGTTAAAGGTAGCGAGGAGATGCTACCTTTTTAGCCCTGCAGAAAATTGTCAAAATTGCCCAGTTTTGCAAGGGGTCAATTCAGCTCGTATCTTCTAAATCATGACATCTGTGTAAAACGTGAAATATTTTATTGTAGATGAAGATGTTTTTGAGATAAATCTCTCTCAATTTCCCAAAATTCTGCTCCAGTTGTTCACAATATTCTCTGTAAAAAGATGTCTAAAACAAGACTTTGCACAATCAGAAAAATAGGCTGTGAAGATGTGAATGTATCTCTCATCCTGTAACACCTGTGTAAAAAGTGAGATAGGTTATTGTACTTTGTCTTCTTATGAACAAAAATCTCCTCCAATTTCCCAAGATTCATCTCTTATTGGTCACAATATGATCTACAAACAGGTGACTAAAAAAGAAAAACTCTAATATTTTTGCACAATCAAAGTGCAGTCAAGTGCCAAATTTGGTTTTTGGAGAGGCCCATTGATCCTTGTTGTAGATGAATAGATGCCTTGGAGTATGGAACATGCTGATGTAAATCTTATACACTTTATCAAATTAACACTCTTTGTCAAACTGATACTCTTTGCCTTGTGACTAGGCAAATTTTGCTAGAATAGACCAAAATTTGACTTTTGACTTTTGACTAACTTGGAATATTAACAACTCTTGATTACTATGGAACATAGGACCCTAACACTATGCACACTATTTTACCTTGCTAGAGGTTCACTTGGATTGAGATATTCCATATGTTTTCTTGGGTAATCATGCTACAATAAATCTAAGAATGCCATTTTTTCTACATTTCATGGGTAATCATGCTGCAATAAATCTGAGAATGTCATTTTCCCGCATTGTAGGAAAAATAGTTGTCTCCACCCCCTTATCTCTTCTTCATATGGCTGTGGATTTAGTACATGAGATAAATTGTAATAATGAGAATAAGACCTCACTTTCATTTGTTGCACAAAAGGTAGTGGAGGTAGTATCTAAAAATATGGCCAAATATTAATTTTGACCTAAAAATTGGCATTGTTAGATCGTTGCGAAACTTCATACCCATACTATACTTAAGATTGGGTAAGCAAAAATGTGATTATCTTGGAAACCACAAAAATTCCATTTTTAGACCTATGTTTAACTGATTTTGACCAAGATTTAAAACATCCTAGAATTTCACAAAAACAAAACTACGTGCTCATCAAAAGGGCATCCAAATCTACTCTCAGATTTCAAAATTGGAATGTCAATCCTATTCATGTGGAAAACCTGCTAAAAAAAGATCAACAAACTTGATCAGAAACTTGCTAAAAATAGCACATTTTTGCCCCCCTCGATTGCTGATCTCTGGATGATCTCCAAACATTCATACAAAATGATTATAGAATAAACTTTGGCCAAAATAAGGATTTGCAACAATGCACCAATATGGACTGGAACATGTGCTAGAAACAATGTGGTAGAACATGGTCTAGAACAATGCACCAACTTGATCCTAAGTGTACTCATGAACATGTGCTAGAAATTAAGATTCAAATTTGCATTAGAAAATCCCGTGTGAACAGAGAGAAAAAGGATTGTTGAGGTGACCATGGTAGTACATCCTACACAATTCCGGTGTTAATAGAGAATAAGCGCATTGTTGAGGTGACAATGGCAATGGATCTTGAACAAATCAATGGCTACCCCCTTTGGTCCAAGAGCCATCTTAGGGCCTAAAGTGTGGGTATGTTTGAGGGTGTAGTTCCAGAGGGCATAGTTCCATGGGTCACAGTTCCACAGGTCATCGTTCTATAGGGCATAGTTCTAGAGGTCGGAGTTCCAGAGGTCATAGTTTCAGAGGGCATAGTTCCATGTGTCATAGTTCCACATGTCATAGTTCCAGAGGGCATATTTCCAGAGGGCGTAGTTACAGAGGGCATAGTTCCACAGGTCATAGTTCTAGAGGGTGTAGTTCTAGAGGGCGTAGTTCCACAGGTCATAGTTCCAGAGGATGTAGTTCCATAGGTAACAGATCCACGGGTCATAGTTCTAGAGGTCAAAGTTCCAGAGGTCATAGTTCTAGAGGGCGGAGTTCCACAAGTCACAGTTCCACAGGTCATAGTTCCAGAGGTCATAGTTCCAGAGGGCGTAGTTCTAGAGGGTGTAGTTCCAGAGGTCATAGTTCCAGAGGGCGTAGTTCCAGAGGTCATAGTTCCAGAGGGCGTAGTTCCATAGGTCATAGTTCTACAGGGCATAGTTCTTGAGGTTAGAGCTCTAGAGGTCATAGTTCGAGAAGCCTTAGTTCCACAAGTCATAGTTCCACAGGTCATAGTTCCAGAGGTCATAGTTCTAGAGGGAATATTTCTAGAGGGCGTAGTTCCAGAGAGCGTAGTTCCACAAGTCATAGTTCCAGAGGGCGTAATTCCATAGGTCATAGTTCTAGAGGGCGTAGTTCCAGAGGGCGTAGTTCCAAAGGTCATAGTTCCAGAGGGCGTAGTTCCAGAGGTCATAGTTCCATAGGTTATAGTTCCAGAGGGCATAGTTCCACAGGGCGTAGTTCCAGAGGTCATAGTTCCAGAGGTCATAGTTCCAGAGACATAGTTCTAGAGGGCGTAGTTCCACAGGTCATAGTTCAAGAGGGCATAGTTCCAGAGGGCATAGTTCCAGAGGTCATCGTTCCAGAGGGCATAGTTCCACAGGTCACAATTCCACAGGTCATAGTTCCAGAGGGCCTAGTACTAGAGGGCGTAGTTCCACATGTCATAGTTCTAGAGGGCATAGTTCCAGAGGGCGTAGTTCTAGAGGTCATAGTTCTAGAGGGCATAGTTCCAGAGGGCGTAGTTCTAGAGGTCATAGTTCCAGAGGGCATAGTTCCAGAGGGCATAGTTCCATAGGTCATAGTTCCAGAGGGCATAGTTCCATTGGTCATAGTTCCACAGGTCACAGTTCCACAGGTCATAGTTCTATAGGGTGTAGTTCTAGAGGTCAGAGTTCCAGAGATCCTAGTTCTAGAGGGCTTAGTTCCACAAGTCACAATTCCACAGGTCATAGTTCCACATGCCATAGTTCCAAAGGGCGTAATTCCAGAGGGCATAGTTCCAGAGGGCGTAGTTCCACAGGTCATAGTTCCAGAGGGTGTAGTTCCATAAGTCATAGTTCCAAAGGGCATAGTTCCAGAGGTCATAGTTTTAGAGGGCGTAGTTCCAAAGGTCATAGTTCCACAGGGTGTAATTCCACAGGTCATAGTTCCAGAGGGCGTAGTTCCAGTGGTGATAGTTTCAAAGGGCGTAGTTCCAGAGGTCATAGTTCCATAGGTCATAGTTCTAGAGGTGTAGTTCCAGAGGGCGTAGTTCCACAGGTCATAGTTCCAAAGGGTGTAGTTCCAGAGGGCATAGTTCCATGGGTCATAGTTCCAGAGGGCGTAGTTCCATAGGTCATAGTTCCAGAGGTCATAGTTCCACAGGGCATAGTTCCAGAGGTCATAGTTCCACAGGGCATAGTTCTAGAGGGTGTAGTTGCACAGGTCATAGTTCCAAAGGGCGTAGTTCCAGAGGTCATAGTTCCACAAGTCACAGTTCCATAGGTCATAGTTCTACAGGGCGTAGTTCCAGAGGTCATAGTTTTGGAGGGCGTAGTTCCACAAGTCACAAATCCACAGGTCATAGTTCCAAAGGGCATAGTGCCACAGTTCATAGTTTTGGAGGGTGTTGTTCCATAGGTCATAGTTCCACGTGTCACAGTTCCACAGGTCGTAGTTCTAGAGGTCATAGTTCCACAGGTCATAGTTCCAGAGGAGGTAGTTCCAAATGGCGTAGTTCCATAGGTCACAGTTCCAGAGGGTGTAGTTCCACAAGTCATAGTTCCAGAGGGAAAATTCCATAGGTCATAGTTCTAGAGGGCGTAGTTCCACAGGTCACAGTTACTCTGGTCATAGTTCTACAGGACATAGTTCTAGAGGTCAAAGTTCTAGAGGTCATAGTTCTAGAGGGTGTAGTTCCACAAGTCACAGTTCCACAAGTCATAGTTCCAGAGGTCATAGTTCCAGAGGGCATAGTTCCACAGGTCATAGTTCTAGAGGGTGTATTTCCACCCGACCACCCCCCCTAGAAACATCTGGAAGTTTCCTTTGGGATCAATGAGACTCCCCCCCGCCACCATTTTACAACCCATAAGCTGCCATCCCATGACAAATCCATCATCTAGACATCAAAATAGACATATGCTTGTGTGAATAGGAAAATTGATATTGTAAGAATCATATTTACATGATAGTTCCAGAGGGGAAGCCACACAGTCATAATCCACAAATTTGATAGCAGATAGTTTGGAATTACATAATACATTTTTTTTTTTCCTTTGAATATGTTTATTGTTGTTGTTTTTTCACATACATAGTTTGTAATTACATGATACATTCATTTCCTTGAATGGTTTTCTTGTTGATGTAGATGTTTCCTTTTGTTGATATTTTCATAGAGTACGCTACTGCTACCATTTTAGAAATAACATAATACATTATTTTTCCTTGAATGAATTTCTTTTTGTTGAAGTAGATGTTTCCTTTTGCGGATATTTTCAGAGCGACCCCTCGCGCGACCCACAACACGACCCTTCTATTAAAAGAATTGTGGGCAATTCTATTGTTTATTTTGAGGATCTCAGACCCTCCACTTTCTCCAAGCACCTCTAGAGATGCCTAGCTTTATACATGTAGAAGGGATTCAAGCATCATTCCCATGCTCTTGAACCTCCTCCTAGACTAGATTCTAACTTCATTATTTATGGTGCTCCTGTTAGCTAGGGGCCAAGAGACAAATTGATAGCAGCATTATTTTTGACTCTATATCTATGTCAACCAAAAGGAGCATCCCCCCTCCCCAACGACCTCAACAATATTTCCAGACTAGATCCATTACCAACATACAAAGAGACCATCCAAGATTAAACAATGCTTGACCCCTTTCATAAACAACTCAGTGGACATTTTGGATTCCCCCCCAACTCTTATTCTAGACAACAATCAATATTGAGTTTCCTTCATTCATCCTTAGATGTCTTGAGAGATGGACTTAGTGGACCATGAAACAATTGCATCATCATCATTATTTTCTTTTAGCTTACAATTGAAGCAATTTTGATGGAAGTGTGAATAATGTTTTTGCACTTATGTTTATCTCATGGCTTCACCTGCTTCTTGTTAAATTCTTTGTTAACAACAACATGTATCTTTATGGACATATGTTTTCATTGTCATTAGTTCCCAGAGTGATCTTTTTATGAGGTTGGTGTCCGACTTTGTTCTTCTTTTCCTTGATTCTTACCATGGTCAACTTTTGATGATAATGTGATTTTCAATAGCCCAACAACATTGACAATTTTGAAAAGGAGCTTCACGGTTTTCTTTGGTTACCTTCAAAGGTTTTGTACATTTCATTTCATTGAACCATAGAGTCCTTAGTCTTCAACTTGTCTAAGGAGGGGTTGGGAGTTTGTCAATGGCTATGACCTATGGAACTACGCCCTTTGGAACTAAGACCTGTGGAACTACGAACTTTGGAACTACACCCTTTGAAACTATGACATATGGAACTATGCCCTCTGGAACTATGAACTGTGGAACTGCGCTCTCTGGAACTACGCCCTTTGGAACTTTGACCTCTAAAACTACGCCCTATGGAACTACGCCCTTTGGAACTATGACCTATGGAACTACCCCCTCTGGAACTATGACCTGTGGAACTACGCCCTCTGGAACTATGACCCATGGAACTACACCCTCTGGAACTATGCCCTCTGGATTCCAGGAGGAAGACACCGGTTGGATGATTTTGGTGTTGAGAGACACACCCTAGTCACCGAGAAGATCACACAAGTCTTCCATCATCCTTCAACAACAGTTACTCAGTGTTAAGCAGCAAGGGCGCATTCATCCAGAGGGAGGGCGCAACTTCTGGGAGGTTTAGAGATTGACTTGTCCCATCCAGGTAATTCAACTCAGAAAGTAGAAATCAAAGTGCTGTAAAACAGGAAAAGAGCACAAAATTGGGAAGCAGAGCTAAACTACTAGTATACAGAAGAATACCATTAGCAAAAGATCTTCATGCTGATTCCTCACAATATTTCAAACAAGGACCACTAATGGTGTGGGAAAACCATTGTCTCTATAATTCCTTCAAAAATGTTGAGCTAGTGTCCAAGACAAAAGCAATCCTGATGTAGCTATCAGTTTTTTGACGGATATGATTAAATCATCAAGATAAGCATGGAGACTGACCAATTTATCGAAATTTGTGTGTATAGGCCTTCTCAAGGTGATACTTGTATCAAATAAGCCAGAGGGCAAGAAATTGTAAGACATAGTATCGCGATTAGTAGTGAAAGTGGTTTTGTGATAATTTGCCCCTTCCACCTTGATTTTATTGTAATCAAAGAAACTGTCAAGTAAGGGATCCAAGTATAACTCTACGATCTGTAGCTGAAACATTTCCATATTGAGAGGGGGGAAAGGATTTCTTATAATTGCTTGCCTGAAAGCTCGAAGACCGGTGCAGGTCCTAAAATTATCAGGGATCTTCGAAGCAGTTCCCCACTTTGAAACCTCTTCATGGTGGACTGAAAAAAACATTTCAGTCCTTAAGAAATCTCCCAACTCCCTTCAAAAGGTTGCTTTCAGTGCAGAGTTAAAAAGTTTCTGTTTTTGCCTAGCTATTTTCATAGTATGTTGAACAAGACCTAGATCAAAACCACGAAGATCCACATTAAACCAAGCAAAAACCTTTTGAAGTCCACCAAGTAACCCAGTGGACCTCATCTCTTCTTTATCAGGACCCTGGGCGTTTATTTTAACATTTGTTGAAGATCTAGGTTTCCTATTTTTCATGGAGATGGCTTCAACCACCTTCAACTGTAACTCCTCTTTTTCTTGTTTTTTTTTTGTTTCCCCCAACACTCAAGGAAAATGAACTCTCGAGAGGAATCAAGCCTTCAAGAATTTTGTTATTTTCTACAGATATAATCTCCTCAGGCTCAAGAGGTTCATTTTGAATGACAACATAACTGCTTTCATTGTTAGGGATGGCCTTCCAGGGTTCTTCGTTTTCAGAAATGTATGAATGATGTAGAGGTTGGAAAGCACAATCAGGCCAGTGAGGCAAGAGTTGCTGAGTAGGAGAGGCTTCGAAGAAAGCTAAGTGATCATCTATAGAATTCAACTCCTTCCTAACATGAGTGATGTTAAAAGATAGGAGATTCGAGACAAGTGCCCAAATAGTTTGGGAATATTGTTCCATCAGCTTATTGCTAGGAGAGCATGTCTTACGTATCAGGTTTACAACAAGATCAGAATTTCTGAAAACTAAAAGGTGACCACAACCAAGATTAAGGGCATTCTCAATGCCTAACAACAAATATTTGAATTCAACAACATTGTTTGAGCAAGCAAACTCCAACCTGTATGACAGATTATGAATCTTTCCCGCAGGTGAAACCAAGATAATACCAGCCCCGTTACCCTCATTTGAATGTGAACCATCGAAGTGCATGCACCACAATTCATCCTCTAAATCAATTCTTTCCAGAGGAATATTTTCCTCTTCAGCGAATATGGAATACACTCCTAGGTCTTCTTCGATATAGTTTACACTAGGTTGCAGAACATTCTCTATGTAGGGTGAAATTCTTCCTTCTCTAAGGACTATGATATTCTTTCCATTCCGAGGAATGGATAAATGTGTCTCATCGAGCAAGAGGTATCCACATGTTAGGGCTTGCCAATCTCTCCCCAAGATAATTGAGTAGTTGCTTACATGCATATCAATCACCTAGATGCCGAGGGTTGTCCTTATCTCAGGATGAGCACATAAAACCAAGGTTACATCATTAATCTCACCTATGGTTGTTTGTTGTAGACTATTATAGGAGAGCATGCTTCTGGCATTTTCGTTTGTACAAGACAAGCCTAGTTCTTCCATAATAATCTTTGACATCACACTTGGGCCCGAACTGCCATCAATGAGGCAACAATGGGTAATTTTATCCATGATCTTTACAGAAATAAAGAAAGGGTTTTTTTTTATAGGGTATCTAAAATTATGTACACCTATTTTATTTACAGAAGAGTCCTCTTCATCTACCTCTTCAGAAAGATTGGCTACAACAAAATCTTTTCCTTCCATGAATTGTTTCAGATGCATCTATTTTTCAGGGATGACAACCATTTCTAAGAGGGTTGCATCTACCTTAATGTTGGCCAATTGATTCAAGATATTGTATTTGGAAGAGGGGGGAGAGGGAGTGATTCTTTGGCTCTCAGGAATTTTAGGAGCCTGGGGTGTAGAAGTGGTTGAGGATGAACTCGTGTTAGGAGAACTGCGAGGAGGGTCAAATTTCCCTTTTGGGGCATAGGCTTTGTTCCTAGTGTTGATGACCATGACATATTCTGGCTCAGCAAAATCTAGGACAACGATAGTGGCTTCTGGTATTTTACCAAAGATCTTATCTCTGGCACTCTTCCTTAACTCACATGTGGTTTCTTCGTGGTGTTCCTCGCAAAAGTTACACCAAATCCGAGGTAGGATAGCCTTCGGCTGGAAGTTATTTTCAACCGGACTTCTAAAAGGAGGGGCATAAGAGGATGAATCTTTAGGGGTGAGAGGGTTGACAATACCTTTCCACTCAAAAGCTATCATACGGTTGTTCATATCTTATACCAGTTGTAGGAGAGAAGACATATCTGTCTATCTAACTGATTCTCCCTGAGATAGACCAGTTCATTCAAGCTGCTCTTCATACTCTGAGAAAGTGTGCAAATCGGAACCGAGATTATTAATGACCTTTTCTTCAAGTCTGTGATGGTAAGGAGAAGGCAATGCATTGTAGTAATACATGAAGGTGGCTTGGTTCTGAGGGCGGATAAGTTCGGGGATTTGATTATACAACTTGGTGAAACGCAAGTTGAAAGACCTGATGGTCTCACCATCTTTTTACGTGACGTTATTATACTCCCTTAAATTCTCAGTAGGGCTTTTGGATTGCCTATAAGTGGATCAGAACCAATAATTTAACTCCTTCCAAGTAGACAGGGTCTTAGAAGGAAGGTCAAAAAGGTCGGCCGCAACATTTCCTTCCAAGGAATTGATGAACAAGTGCATGAAAGTGTCGTTGACGTTATCCCCTATATTATGACAGGCATTTGAAAATGCCACTAGGTGTTCATTAGTACTGACAATGTTATTTCCCGAAAACTTAGGCAAATTCTCTTTAAACTTTGGAAGCAGGCGAGTAGCAGGTGCTAGGTTAAGAGGAGAGGACACATGCAATGGTGTGGTCGTGGCATCTTCTTCGAACTGAAAAAGGCCATACTTTTTAATGAATTTGGTGGGGTTTGTAGTAGATTGGACCGGGATATGGTGGTTGTACAAGCCACCAATCACTGATGACGATGAAGATTGGGAAGATGGAGCACTTCCAGAGCCACCACTAGATGCCATTCTATGGATGATAGACGAGGGAAAGAAAGACGAGTTGGATGAATTAGATAAATTTCTCCTTAGAGCACTTTGTTGGGCAGATAACAGAATGTTCCTCCTTCCTATTGCAGCAATAGGATTGATTTCAAGTGACAAGCCTCTTCTTCTTCTAGAAGCACGAGAATCTAAGAACATGAAAGAAAGGCCAAAACTGAAGGAACAAAAGGGTTACTGTTGATTTCTAGGATGCCTACGTCTAGCCTCCAATTGTTCTTGAATACTAATATCTCTTTCAATTGCCTCCCAAGAATGGTTAAACTATCACGGGTCCTAGCAGTGTCTAAAATAGTATGGAACAGGTTCAAAGCAATGTTGGTCTGATCTTGGAGACCGGGCCTCGGTTCTAGTTACCTCTACCTCTGTTTCCTTGGCCATGGCTTCCCTGACTGAAAAAAATCATCTTGCATATGTTAAGAATTAGCAAATAGTCTTTTAAATAACCATGCATGACAAGTCCTTAAAAATATGAAATAGATTTGTCTCAGAATGTATCAGGCTCGTGCAATCCAATCCATACAAATTATTCTAATGTTAATCAATGAGCAGGGGGGTGGAAACAATGTTTAGGGATACATGAGGTGTTTGTAATTAGAGAAAAGATGATATAATGAAAGGGAAGAGGTATGGTCATTGCTCAATGATAACAACAATCAACTGTAAGCAAACCAATAAACGTCACTGCATTCCACACATAATTCTGCCACTTTTATCCAATCTAACACAAAATTTTCCTTAGTTGTGATCAATATCAGAACAGGGGGTGAACAAAATGAATATGGGATATGTGAGGGGTTTATAATTAGCAGAAAATGAGATAATGAGAGGGGAAAAAATGTTTATTTCTCATGATATTAATCAAGCAATCCATAACATATCTTTCAGTAAGAAAAATATGCATCAACCAACAATAAGATGTCTGAGTAATAATTTCTGTGTATTTGTTTAATTTCATTGTCCATTAATATCCAACACAGTGTCATTACAAAACAGAGTACTTCACACAATTTGTAAGAAGTTTTGTTCCTTTTATTCGTACATTCTGCATGTTATAACAGTCAATAACAACACTCAATCTGTAACCATTAACATCCACCATTGCCATACATTTCCCCAATCCTCATCTATATTTGAAAGTAGTGTTTCCAAAAAATAATAATGAAGTCTCTCCTTCTGTTAATAGAGACAATCAAGATCTGTAATGATATTCGTTCCCATACATATATATGCAGTAGAAAGATCAAAATAATCAAGACCTCACATGCCATGCCCAAAAGGTAATTGACTATAACCAACAGTCATCATTTAGACACAGGCTATACATAAGAAAATTTTCAAAAACATGTAACCATGCCACAGTAAAACAAGTATCTCGGTGTGACTTAACATTGAGCCAAACATCCCACACAACTGTCATCAACAGTGATAAATTTGCAAAAAGATAAACGCACATAGAATTTGGGAGTATCACTGGGCATACAAAACAAGCCACCCATATTATACGTGGTGCACAACTGAGAGAATTCCATAGTGTCATAATTCCCATAACACACAACAATATCTAACCACGATATAACTCAAAAAAATCATTATGGGCCATTTATTAAGTCGCCTGTGAGTGACCAGGCCGCGCACATTCAAGTGTATTGTACAAATGACAAAAGATGTAGTAAACATATCCAATCCAATCTTCTAATTCTCAAAACACCATCTATAGGATGCGACATGTGTGAACAACACCAAACCCCTGTGACCAATGCCAACCATTATCTGAACATCATAAGCACCACTCTAACGGTTGTATACTAACCAACCATTCGACACTGTGGTAAGGGAAAAAATAGACCAATCAAGTGTGATAATGGTGTATACCCACGAACCAAAAACGAAAAATGATAGAGGCCCTTTCATAACAAAAAAAATTGATTCTTTGACAATAGGATGGTGACTGTGACCCTTAGAAGTGAAATTGACAATGCGAATCTCATGCCATTATCACAGAATTATTTGGCCAAAATCCTTCTAACACGACTGCTATACGGATAACGGGTGAGCTTGCATTCGAAGTAATAGGCCACAATAATCTTAACATGCTTGACAGAATTATTATGAAGCTCAAGTCTAGAGGGTTTAGGGGTTTACACAATAGCCATCACAGAAAGGAGAGGGGCACCGACTGTGGTGGAACTTCGGGCTAAAGACACGTGCTCAAGGAGGACCACGATGCTTGTGGATGTGATGCATTTCCTTGGCAGAGTTGGACAAGGTTCTAGTTAAACCCAGGAACCGTGAAGGCAATCATACAGTCATATTTTTAAAAGAAAACCCTTTAACAAAACACAGTGGTAACCAAAGCTAACACCTAGGAAGACCACCAACTCTGATGAACTCACAACAATTATACGCATAACCATCGATTTTCCATTCAAAGCTGAAACCACACAGTTGCAACACTCAGGACAACACAAACCCATACAATTGATCCAAAAACATTTCATAACCAGAGTGAAGTCAAGAATGGTCAAAAGAGACATACCTGTCAATCCAAAACATTAAGATGAGAAGCAGCCAAGCAGTTTCACTCTGCTGGAAATCCAGAGTGTGAACGCAACAGCCAGATCAAACAATAGTCTGATGAGGGTGGCGACCAACGGGAAGGGTAAAGGTGATGTGTAGTAAATGCACGTCGCCTCTACCCATATCACATTTACTCCATAGTACATGATCTGTAAATAGAAGGCTGACTTTTTATGCTATGCAAACACCCCCTACTTCAATAAATTAAACCTTAACAGGACCTTGCTTCATGTGTTTAAAATGTGCAAGAGGGTTTATGTGTTAAGTTCTTGCTTGTTCTTGTCAATGTTTATGTGTTAGGAAAGGATCTTTTAAAAGATTAAATATGTGCTATAAACAAATACACAACAATGTAAAGTGCAGCCAATAACACATCAAAATCACAACAATACCAAGATGATAAAGGAGTTCACCCCTCTCTGGGCTACATCTCCTTGAGCCTCCTTCAATGGACTTGGCTCTTTGGGATTAGTTTTTAAAATGATCTTTACAAGATGCTTCTCAACTCCAATGGATTTACAGACTGTACCATTGGATTCAGAATGCATAAAAACCCCAAAAATGACTGTTAAAACTCTGCAAATGGACAATGGCTCATCCAACAATGACCTCTTCTACATGTGACCTCCAAGCTTCCCTGAGCTTCAATGGAGAAAAAATACCTGTATAAGTCCTCCAATGGGTCTGAAACCTATCCCAATGTGTTCAGAGCATAATAAACAGTCAAGAATGACTATTCAGTCTCAGAAAATGGACATGGGCTCAACTGAGCAATGCCTCAAACAATGAGGGCTTCAAGCTTCATGGAGCTTCCTCAAACTTAAATGGTTAAAAACCTGCATAAGGAGTCTTCAAATGCCTATGAAAACCTCACCAATGGACTCCGCACATCCAAAAACCCCTAGCTGGGCTTTTACAGCTCCTGATTTGGTCAAAAATTGAAGAAGTTATGGCTTCTGCCATTTTTCCCCTTCAAGCTCTGTTACTGGTTCGCCATTCTGCACCTGTGGGAGTCTGAACCTAGCTCCGAGCGTTTTCGTGTGCCAAAACCCAGCACACGGGCATCCCGCATTTGGTTCCAATTTTTCGAACGATTACCCGGAATAAAGCCCCCAAACTCGGAAATGTTGGGCGCATGGGGCCATGTGGCCACAACCCGCGCACAAAAGTGGCTGAGTTGCAACATGTGTAGAAAGTTTGACAAGTGGCAGGTTAATACAACCATGCTAGGTCTCCATTTGAAAACGTGCGCCATTTCGTATGCATTGGTGGTCATATGTGTTATACCATATAACAATGGATTGACTCCCCCGCAATACCAAAACCCACGCAAAACCCCATGTATAAACAATGGAGTGTCGGGTCGTGGTCATTTTAACGTGTATTAAAACCGTGTTGTAATAAAACCGGGCTGTGGTGCTACCCCAAATCACGCGCCGTTGAATTGAATAGCGGTTACATGTCGATGGACTGGGTCACATGTAATAATTATATGACCGCGGCATATAATGTTAAAACTCCGTGGGTTATTTGAAAACACCCCTGCGCGCGTTTAAAATGAGTTTTGGTCACAATCCATATGGCATGGGCACATGCCATATAATACAATAGAATCACGGTTCAACAAAACACTCCTGCGCACCATTTCTCATAGGCACGGTTATATGATTGCGCGCGATATGACTGTGGGTCGAGGCTAGGCCCCGGCCCTAACCCCTGCCATGTATAAATAAAATTTAATTCAAATAATATTGAAACCGTATGGTAACCAAGACATGACGTGCAGAGTATTGGTTGGCAGACATAGTTAAAGAGTTTGTATGGTGGGGAGGTCTGGGGGTCGAACCCCGTGACCTCCAAATTTTTTTAATAACCGAACCAAATGGTCAAACCCAGGGTGCCACGTGGCAGCCCTTCATTGGGCCACGTGGCACCTTTTCATTCACCCACACTATGCCACGTTTCCAAATATAATTCGTCCAACTGCCAATGAACCACAAACCGCCACGTCAGCGCTGCCAACTCAACTGCCACGTCACCAGGCCACGCATGATGCTGATGTCAGCATGTGCCACATGTCACCCTTCCAGTGGTGACACGTGTCACATCAGGAATGGCCAATCCGTACGCCAAAGAGTCCAAAATTACATGACACATGTCACACCCAGGAGCCGCCATGTGTCCTGTATGGACATGCCACACGTGTTGTACGGTCCAGCCATGTGTCTTGTATGGACTGTACGGACAGGTACAGTCAGCATGAAAATTTTGCCTGTTTGGCTCGGCGAATAGATCTCAATAACTTCTCCATACGGACTCTGTTTGCGAAAATAAATATACCACCGGAATCAGGAGAACGAGACGGACGCAATGGCATTGTTTTCGTCACATTTCGAGCACTTTGAAAATTGAGCAAATTTTAGACCCCTAGTCCAGATTCTGATCACTGGATGAAGATCGTCGGTCTTCCTTATAGAGAAATGAGGCAGCTAAGAAATGGTCGAAGGCCACCTTTGACCGCCATGTCAACCTTCACTCATTTAACGAAGGCGATATCATCGTAGCCTACGATATCACTCATGATACTCTCGGTCATGGGAAATTCGAGTCATTATGGAATGGACCCTACATCATCCAACATTGCCTCCACTAAAGGAAATCACATCCTAGCCTCTCCAAAAGGCTATCCTCTCAAGAACTCGTCAACGTGTTGTACTTAAAATAATTTTTATGCCTGAGTGTAGTCATTCTACACTGGGCGTTTTATTCATACACATTTGTAGAGATTTTATTCTTCTTTTTTTGCCTCCACTCCTCATGTCTAATCTACCATTCATACTATTGACAGATGTCTCCTCCATCGGCCTACCACATCAGTTACGATGACGGAGCTAGCCACTGGACACAAAATCTCGCTTGGGCCGCTTGGGCCCTCTACACCCCCTCACATGAACTACTCCACTCCAACGACATATGTTTTGGCTCGAAAACCAAAAACCAAGAAGAATATGTAGTCATCATTGTCCTCCTCACTAAGGACAGTCACCACCACATTTGTCACCTTAGTGTCTTATTAGATTCCCATCTTGTTGTCCTGCAGCTCAGCAATGTATACCATGTCCACGATCCTTGCCTCTTTCACAAATACCTGCAAGTTAGAATCTTATCTCAACATTTTAATTCAATTACATTTACACATATTCCATGACAATTTAATTAAATAGCAGATAACATGGCTAACCTAGTGTTAGATTGGCATTTATCACATCAAGACATCATCACACATACATAAATCATGAAATGTCTGTCACAACATATAGATTAGACATCATAAACATCACAAATATTCACACATGTAGACATCACAAAAGATCCCAAAAAGGTATATCCCTATATATATCGATCAATGTGTCATAAAAGTTTACAAAATAGTACAACATGTACATCGCCTGTAGGCAAGTGAGCCCCCTTCACCCCTATAGGTACAAAATGGGTGTCAAACTACCTTGTACAAAATGGGTTCGCAGGCCTATATAAATACAAAAATATACACAATTGGCATTCATGGTACCCCTAGAGCACCCCCACCGGGTCCTCTGTTAGTGAGAGTTGCCCCACCAGTTGGGGGTCCTCCAGGTCTAGGGGCCAGTCGCTCAGTCATCGTTTCCCCCGCTAGAGCTACTCTATGGATCAGGGTCCGCAACTCTACATGGCCACCCACAAAATTCTCTAAGATTCTCTCATCCTGAATGTGGGACCACATGCCCTCTGGCACACCCTACAATACCATTTCCAACCGATGTCGGAAATAATATAACTCCCCGTCGCCCTCTACTTGCGGAGCCCATGATGGCCCCACACCTGGATCATCAAACCTATGTCGCTGGCTGACTCTTGCTTCATCTGCTGGCCTCACATTAGCCTTGTCCCTCCAGCATCACTCTCCCACCTAGGATGATCTCATTGGACCCTAGAAATCCGACTCTCCAACTACCTCGGCCTCTCGGCCTCAAGGCCCCACATCTGCAAAAGCACAAACAAATATAGAATCAACATCCATACATATAAACATATTCTACACTATCCAAATCACAAAACATAAGTACACCAACATACCTATTTGGTCCCAATCCTCTCTAGGAGGCAACATCATGTCCAGGTACGCATGCTCATGTTCAAAATTATCAAATAATTGTTATATGTTCTTTATCTTTTGATATTGTTCACATCAAGTATTCAGTTTTAATGTGTACAGGTACTTGGTCACCACAAATCCACACAACCCCTTCAATTATATGATCAACACTGACATGTAATCATTCCCTCTAAATATCAATTGCATCTCCTAGTCACACCCTCTAACATTTTCCTATAAGATCCTCACATCCAGCTCTACAGTACTGTCACCTCTACTACAGTTTGGCACTATCACCCGGCCACACCCTCCCCCACATGAGTTGTCCCATTCACAATTCCCCTTGGCACTTTGACACTCATGCTACTTTCACCCCATAGGGATGGGAGTCCCGATAGTCTTATGCATTTATGAGAATCAACCACATACTCCTTCTCATAATTTTTCTAGATTTCCCAATGGACTCCCAGGTTATCTCATCCCAGTTCTATTTTGACTATGCCTCTGCAGTATCATTAACCCTCCATTTCATCCACAATTAGTTTTCCCATCTACAAAATTGCCTTCCATTCATTTACCTAATACAAAAATCCACCAATGGGGCCCCCACCCTCCACCAGTTCTCCACACACCTTGCATCCTCACAGGCCAAGCCATATTGCACTGGGGCACCTATTTTTGTATCTGTACACTCATCCCAAATTATTCTCTATTTATTTGGTAATTGTAAAAATCCTTTGTTTCCAACATTTACTTATCTTTTTTGTTGTCACCCTTGACGAACTTCTTTTTATGGAAAAGCAACCCATGTCACCCTTGGTTGTGGAATTCACTATCTTCTACTCATGTTGACATCGTCCATAAAACCTGAGTATCCCACATTCCCTGTACCCCTGATCTCTGAGTTTTTCCACTTTGTCACACCTTTGACACAATTTAACCCCATGTCTAGTCACCCCCTTGACTCTAGATCCAATTTCACATTTTATTCCAATCATACTTCACATATATCCCCAACCAAGGGTAGTCTTGAGTCTCACCGCATCTTGAATTCGTTCATGCTACCTATCAGTTCCTGATTTTATCAAGTGGATTTCATGAAGCCCTTTGTTTCTTGGAGTCCTGTCTCCCTTTTTGTCGACATCAACATAGTTTCTAGAAGAGTGAAAATATCTTGACTTTCATTACCTTTACAATGAGGAGTCTCGGACAACACCAAGAGAACCATCATTGCTCTTTGATGTTGTTGACCCCCATAACATTCGACTTCAACAACATCTTATGTTATAGTGAGTCTTTCTATGTGACTATTGTAGTTGTTTTATACTAACCTAAGACCTCTGAATTTGTTAGTCCATCAATGACTATGACACTAGTACATATGACCAAATTTGCGACAGTTTTTCATTGATATTGCCACACATATCTGTCGCAATTTCCACACAAACTGATATTTTTTTTCGTCGGAATAATTTCGTCGCTATATCCATGATCCAAGTGTGCATGGAAATATCGATGAAATAAGCGCTCCACATGTCACCACCTTCAATATCGGTTAACCCTATGAATTGTCGCAATTACGATGAAATTACGTCGCAATAACAACGAACAAGTGTGGCAATTACGACAAAAATTCATCGCAATTGCGATGAAAATTTATGCCAAAACAATAAATTACAACAAAGATGTTGAATGTGCGACGCAAAACCGTCATCACTTGTGACGAAAATCTATGGCAATATTGACGAAAATATATCTCAAGACCAAACTTACGATGTAGATGTTGTATGTGCGAAGAAAATTCATGGCAAATTCCAACGAACTTTCGTCGTTATTGCGATAGTTGTGGTAAAATACAAATTTTTTTTCCGACGAACTATCGTCGATATTGCGACAATGGCTTTGAATTTAAAAAAAATAAATTACATGAGATATGGTATTACCATATTACATTGTAATATGGAATTACTATTACATTGTAATATTGTAATATTCTAATAAATGGTAATATATATATCCCCTACAAATAATCAAGGCACTAATCAACCAAATATTGGAAGCATGTGTTATCATGAAGTTGGATTAGAAGTAAGGATACCAATATGACAATATACACAAAGAATAGTTTGGAATATTACTTTCAAAAAACACATGGATTGCATGAGTGAGTCATTATGCAATTTATATTACACAATACTATGACAACACTTCTAATATTGATGGATGATATCTTAAAACCATTTCTCGAACTTGTTTATTGTAGCCTCCTTGGATGATATTTTGACTTTTAGCAAGATTTGGCAAGATCATTTGAAACATTTGGAGATGATATTTTTAACCCTTCAACACAATTATTTGCAAGCCAACATGAAGAAATATGAGCTTGGAAAACAATTATTGTTGTGTATGGATTTTGTAGTTAGAGGATGCGAATTGTGTATTGACCTAAGAAATATAAAATTCGTTGTAAATTGGTTGATCCCAGATAATTTAATTGAACCAAGCTGATTCATGGGGTTGGAAAATTATTTAGGAATTAAGTGTCTCTTCAATGCACATTAGAAAAGGCAAGTATAACCTTTCAATTC
>CBVK0100184058.1:0-21342 GCA_900067695.1 Picea abies
TCGACTATGCACAATATCCTTTGTCAGTCATGAAAACTAATTCACAAACAAACAATTCTACACAAACTATCAAAGATAGATCAACACATCTGAAAAACAAGTGTCTGAATGATGTAATTCAACCATCAATCTTGCTGTCTACAATAAGACCCTGCTATCATAAAAAAATAATTAGGCTTACGATAAATTAAGGAATGAATGAAAACTGAACTATATCAACATACACTCAAAGAGCAGACCTTAGTATGCTTCTCCTTCTATCCTCCACTTGTCACTCCCTTTCCTTTTGCCTTTAAACAAATTAGAATTGGTTGAAGTAGTTGAACTACCTCATTAGTTCAGTTAATTAAAAACTCAACCAACTTTTTAGTTAAGGGGGAAAAGTAATAAATCATAATAAATAATAACTAGTAGGTGGGACCCCTTATGACTCTTTATTGCTCTTAACAATCATAACATAACTAGTTAATTAAGCAAAACACCCCTCCTTGCGATTCCCATCATCACATTCATATTTGACAATTTATTTCATTGACATTTGAAATTATTTTCAAAAATATATTACCAATATATCCAAAAAGGTTGTTGTCCAAAAATATGAAGTCAATTGTTCTCAATCAATAGATAAATAAATAAAACTTAAAATCCACATTTTCCAGTCTGCGAGGCAATCTTTCCTTTGTTGTTTCTATCACCTTTTAAACTCTCTGAATTTTCCTTAGGCTGTGTGGAGCCTTTAGGATTAATCTCGTTGATCACATGAGAGAAATCATCCCTCAATTGCATGCAGGAGGACACCGATTTATNNCACATGAGAGAAATCATCCCTCAATTGCATGCAGGAGGACACCGATTTATCAAAATTATTTGAAGGTGAGGAAGGGGCAGTAGTGGCTTTCCCTTCATCAGGGGAATAGTGGGCCTCTGTTTTCATCCTTTTATTTGAATAGATCATTCATGTATGCATAATTGATTAGAAAATAGTTCCTTTAATATCCATGCATGACAACTCTTTCAAAATATGAAATAGACTTTGGCTCAACGACATATCAAACTCATGCAATACAATCCATACAAATTGTTTAACTGTTGCAATGAGCAGGGGGTGAACAAAAGGTCTTGGGATATGTGAGGGGTTTGTATTGAGCGAAAGATGATAAAATGAGGAGGGAAAGAAACATGGTTACTTCTCAAAGACAACAAATAATCAATTGTAATGAAAACCAAATAAAATATCATCGTGATCCAACAAAGAAAATGCAATTCCAAACTGCTTCAATACATAATTATTATTAACTGTAATTAAATTTTAAGAACAAGGAGTGAAAAGTGAATGTGGGAAGGCGATGGGATTGTAATTAGAGAAAAGCGAGAAAATGGTAGGGAGGAGAGCAGCTATTTTTCATAAAATTAATTAATTAATTCATAACCATTCTATATCAAATACAAAAGATCCAACACCAACCAATAATTACCGTGCTTATTTAAACAACCATTGTGTATAACCCAATCAATTTCATGTATTACTTGCTCACTGTTCGCAATTAAATCATTAACGCGGAGTAATCAAAACAAGACAATATGCCTTCCACGACAACCTTTAAGAGTTTTGTTTCTTCCCAATTGTCCAAGTTAATATTTAAACAATTTATAAATTAACACACACTCACTTGTTTTAATATGTCTTATCAAAACATCAACCACCGTCCATAATTATTTCTTCAAATCAAACACAGACACTAAAATCACACTTGATTTCATTCCTCAAGTTCACTTAACAATTAATTTGTAACGAGATCATACTGCTACAACACCCATCCTTATCTTTGTTAAGATGCATGATATTAATTAAACATACATAGTGGACAGTTAAACACAACAATCCATATTTTAATTGCAAATATCCTGACTTGCCATTTAAACACACAGACAACAATCACCCCTTTAACTCATACTATGCTTGGAATACACAGACCATTCGACAAAATACACAGTATCTCTGTGACTGTACAGGTCCAACTATTCTGAATTTAAACATCCACAATGTTGGGATATCAATCAATATAACGAGGTAGAAAAAGTAAGTCTGATCTCATCTCTCAAATTAATAAAATTGCCACAAAACCATACTGTGTAAAAACCCATGACAATCTCTGATGGAGCAACCAATAATATCCATAACATATATAGCGTATGGACATATCATAATCACGACGATTGCAATACTCCCATGGAAATTTAACAGTCACAATAATCATTAACTCAACCTAACATGCTGTAGGCACGCCACACATACCCATGCATCACACAAGAAGAATTGTTGTGACTTAACTAATTAAAACTAATGTTGGGTCAATAATTCAACAATCCCAATGTAAAAGACAATGACTGTGTATTCAATCATGTTTCTTCAATCAACCGATTAACAATGCCGATCTTATCCATATTATTATAATAACCAATGCAATGACTAGATACCAAAACCAACACCATTGTCGACATAATCAACGGGGGCGAGCCAGTAATAAAACATTATTGACAATACACCACCAATTCATAACCATAAATAGTAGACCCAACAGGACATACAGTTCCCTCTTATAAAAAACTGAGCTTAAGAAAATAAGGATTTGCTCTATGGACCAACACAAGGAGACTGGTGTCGACTCCCATCATTGGGTGAGAACCTCCGAGACCAACGTCGCACACACAGGGTATACCACTACTAAATTTGCAGACAGGGTGATAGTTCATAAGATAGGAGAGACTCTGAATAGAGGAGAAAATGCTCTATTTGGACTTGTAGAAATACTTAGAACACACAGGGTATAACCCTTGTAGCTCTCCCAATCAACTAACTAACAACTCTAAGATAAAACCAAGCTGAGAAAAAGGAATATAACCTATTGCAAAACCATCAGTGGCATGAATAAATCCATATCCAAGTGAAACAATGCACAATGACATAAGGTGTTTCAACCCAGTAAACCCCATAACAACAAATGACTGGGTATGGTAATACAAATGCGTGGAGACAAACAACCAATCTAAAACACATGAAAACCCTTCAACCAATACCAATAAGGATGACAGAGGGCCTTCAGGGATTCTAACACTTAGAACGATCAATAAAATGGTGACCTTAAACCTTATTGCAATGAAAACCACACCAACCATTCATTCTAGAAAAATATCACCAATTTACACAGTTGCCAGATTTAAGGAAAGCACAAACCCATACATTACCGAGCCGATATATATTTCATAACCAGAGTAGGTTCATGGATGGAGAAAAGACATACCTGTAACCAAGAGCACCTTAAAAACATGAGCTTAGCTGAGCGGTTCTTCCTCTGCTTGAAAATCAGAGCTTGATCACAAAGAACACAATTGACAATAGCTAGCCAGGGTGATGACCAGTGGGATGGGTATGGAGTGATGTGTAGTAAATGCACATCTCCTCCAACCTTCAGTCATTTAATTCTTTAGTACACCCCAACCCACTAATACATTAATTCATTCAGTTGAACCATGCATCAAAACCAACATCCACTAATTGCCAAGAGCGCCCCCCTCATCACATCTTACCATTTTTTACCATACCATAATGCATATCAACCATGTTTTCATGTAACTCAATAAATCACATAGATATTACTTGTTAGCTAGGATTTACAATGATCATTTTGTTGGACAACTGAGAGAGGGGGTGAATCAGTTGTTACCGTGCTTAAACAATTATGCTTCTTTTAAAATCTTTACAAGGCACTCAATGATGATCACAATAATGCAGGGAAATAAACAATGGCACATTCAACATCAGTCACATATATGAGAAACACGAAGACAAATATTTCTCGAGGAAACCCATACAGGGTAAAAACCTCTTCTTCTTTATATGATAAGTATTATTTACATTCTTTACATTATCATACATATGAGCACCAACTCATTGTGAGGCTATTTGCAAGCTGCAACTTGCTCAGAGCACCAACTCTCTGTTTTCTCTAGCACCCACTAGAAGGAAGCACCAACTCCTTGGTTTCTCTAGCACCAACTAGAAGGAAGCACCTACTCCCTGGTTTCTCTAGCACCAACTAGAAGGAAGCTACTACTCCCTGTGTTCAAGCACCCACTTGAACCTCTGAGGACACCAGTCCTCCCTAGCACCTCCCTTCCACCCTAGATTATGAATATGAAATACTGAAACCTATTACAGTGATATAGTATGCAATAACAGCTTATCAGTCTCATCACTATTTTGCAAGATTTTTCTACTCAGTTTTCCTCACTGTCTTCCTGCATGAATCCGCTGCCCATTCTATTCTTTTTCCTTTTGTGCTCTATGTTCCATTCCCATTCAATGCACCTTTTGTTTTCTGTCTATTTCAGTTGCTGCACCACCCCTTTCCTTCTTCACACATGCATTACTTCACCTCAGCAACAACTGCCTCATCACATCTCTGTCCCGTGTACATATAGCTTCTGTACACCTTATGCATGCAATGTACACCATGCCTCTACCTTCTCACACTGCGTTAATCTCTTCCACATCTTGAGTGCTCTGTCTGATCATCATGGTAACCCTTCAACTTTTTTGGTGGTTTTCCCACGTGTTCAACATCACTGGATGTCATGCTGAGATTCCTCAGCCTCTCTAGAAATTGAGACTCTTCGTCTTCTATATCATAGTCGAGCTTATAATTTCTGCTTTAGTTACAAACTTCGACACTCATCCACTTGTCAGTCGCCTCCACGAACAGTCTTTGTTCTACTGGATGATCTATTGAGACTCTTCACCTCCTCTTTCAATCACCTCTAAGTGTCTTTGAGTCCTCTGGTGGAACTCATCACTGGTTTCTGGCAGGTTCACTGTGTTGTGCAACAATAGCCCTCCAATCTCCTTCAGTTTCATCTGCACCGTTGAATGATCTTCATAAGCTTTCCTTTATTTTTTATTTCATCATTTCAGCTTTTCTGTGGCCAAGTGTCTCGCCAGTCCATGTCGCGATCTCCGAAACTCCGTAATGTAGCTTTTCTGCACTAGCTCCTTCCTCTATATGACCATGGCCATGACCAAGCGCTTGTTCATAAAGTTCTTTTCAAGATTTCATTTTTCGGCATTTCGGGACTCTTGATGTTGAGAGTCTCTGACTTCTCCATCTCCCGGTAACCGAAATCCCGGTCTCCAATACATCAAAGGGGGTCAGATCAATGGTCCATGATCTCTTCGAACCAATGGCTCAGATCATTTCGTGATTTCAACATTCTTGTGGTGAATGTTCTTGACACTTTCAACTACCGATCCACAAAACTCCAAAATGGCATGGGATCAACGGTCCCAATAAACCCTTGATCTGACAGCTCAGATCATTTCATGATTTCACATTTCGCGATTTTGGCATTCCTGTGGTATTGTTTCTTGCCTCTACAAGTCGCGATTCGCGAAACCCAGAAATGAAGTCTTTGACATGCTCTGATCTTCTGCCATGAATCCCTCTTGGATCAACAGTCAAGATTTTATCGAGACTTCGAAACTCCACGAGCCTTCGTTGTGCCTGATCAACGGTCCATATTTGGCCTCGATCTAACAGTTGAGATTATTTCACAATTTCGCATATCGCGAGTTCGAGAGGTGAAAGGATGGAGAATTTCATACCTTTGACTTTCCAGTTAGTGAAATGATGATCTGTGTCCACGTGTCCTACCCGTAGATGGATGGTCCTCCTTCTTTTGGGATTTTATATACCTGCTTCTCCTTGCACTTTAATGAATGTGCAAGTTCTTCTTGATCCAATGATGGTCGAAACTTATGCTCAGATCTGGCGCCTGAGATCTGTCCTCCTCTTCTGTGCGTTCTTCTTGTCTACAATCATATCTGACGGTCCTCCTTCTTTTGGTAATTTAAATGGGATCCAACAATCACTGACGCTTCTCCTCCCGAGCTTAGGCACTGCGATCGACTTTTCGCTAATTACTCTTGATCTTACTTTGTTCCTATTTTTCATTGATGCTTACTCTTATCTTGTCATCATTGACCTCCCTACAATCCTTTGCACATTTGCTGCCATATTTGCTGTTGTACTTTCCATCAATGACAAGCCTATAATGTCTGTAAAACATGCCAACAATCTCCTCCTTTGGCATTGATGGCAACAAAGGCACCCCTGTTCTTTTCTCCCCCTTTGACATCAATGTCAAAGAAAACATGCTCCCCCTGAGCTGTTGCGTTAATTTTAGGAGGTATCAAATATGAAACCAATATAGGACTCCCCCTAACAGGACAGAATCTCTTAGATGTGAGATGGGATGACTCCCAACTTTTGTCTGAGATATCCAAAAGGTGTCTTGGCTAGGGGTTTAGTAAAGATGTTTGCAATTTTTTCTATAGTGGGAATGTAATGGACCTGAACAATCTGATTGGTGACCTGCTCTCTCAGAAAATGATATTTTATGGGAATATGCTTGGTCTTAGAGTGGAAGATAGGATTTTTAGACACACTGATGGCACTAGTGTTATCACAATGAATTGGGATCGGTGCAGTGTATTTTACCTCCAAGTCTGCAAGTGTCTGAATCATCCATAATACTTGAGTGCAACAGGTAGCAGTAGCAATGTACTCTGCCTCTGTGGTTGATAACAAAATGGAACCTTTCTTTTTACTAAGCCATGCTACTAAAGAGTCACCCAGGAAGAATTCTCCTCCACTAGTGCTTTTTCTCTCATCAACACAGTTTGCCCAATCTGCATCTGAATAAGTAGTTAACTGAAAATTCTGATTTCTGGGATACCACAAACCATAATTCATTGTTTCTTTTAAATACCTGAATATCCTTTTGACAGCTTGCAAATGACTCTGTTTAGGTGCAGCCTGATATCTTCCTACCATTCCTACAACATGCATTATGTCTGGGCGAGATGTTGTGATGTACAATAGGCTGCCTATCATTGATCGATATGAGCTTTGATCAACATTAGGTGAATCATCATTCTTGCTTAATTTACATCCAGTTAACTTAGGTGTACGCACAAGTTTAGAATCTTCCATTTGAAACCTTTTCAACATTTCTCTTAGATATTTTTCTTGAGAAATGAACATCCCTTCGGACCTCTAAGTAATTTGCAGACCAAGAAAACATGACAATTCTCCTATCAAAGACATTTCAAATTCAGACTCCATGGCAGAAGCAAACCATTGTACCAATGAATCCTTATTACATCCAAAGATGATGTCATCTACATAGACCAATACGATGAGAAAATTATTATCCTCTGTTTTAATATACATATTGTTGTTAGTTGTTGCTCTCTTGAACCCTTTGTCTTTGAGATACGTATCCAGTCTGTGATACCAGGCTCGAGGGGCTTGTTTTAACCCATATAAAGATTTCTTCATCTTGCATACTAAATCAAGGTTACCAAATAGTTTGAAACCCTCTGGTTGTTCCATATAGACTTCTTCACTTAAATCTCCATTTAGAAAAGCTGACTTAACATCCATTTGACAGACTTTAAACCTTTTATGACAAGCATAGGCAAGAAACATTCTGATAGATTCTAATATTTCTATGGGCACAAATGTCTTATCAAAATCCAGTCCTTCTATCTGAGCATAGCCTTTACAGACTAACCTTGTTTTTTTCCTGATAACTTGTCCTTGCTCATTCAACTTATTCTTAAAAATCCATTTGGAGCCAATGACGTTTTTACCTTCAGGTCTTTGAACCATCTCCCACGTATTTTTTTTCTCAATCTGATCAAGTTCTTCATTCATTGCTTTAACCCAGTGGTCATCTTTGCTGGCTTCATTAAAATTCTTGGGTTCCAGCATGGATATGAAAGCTATATGAGATTGTTCGGTGTTTTTGATTAGCTTTCTCTTGGTTTGTACACCTTTGTCTTTTTCTCCAATTATCTGACTTGCAGGATGATTCTTTTGAATGATTCTGGAGGAGGAATTTGTAGTTGACTGCTGATTTGAGCCTATCTGAGTGTTTGAGTCTTCATTTTTTGATTCTTGGACCTGTTCATCTTCAGCTTTAGCTGTGTCTTCTATAAAAGACTCATTACTGTACACCTCTCTTGTTGGGATTCCTTCATCAATTTTTACATCAATATAGTCAACCATTTTATGCAGCCTCTTATTATAGCATCTATATTGTTACCCATGATTTTGGTCGTCATGATGATGTATTGATGATGGTGTACTCAAGCTCTTCATAAGAACTTTCTCCTGTGAAAAGTTACTTTCATATCTTCCCAGAAAACTTATTTTTGAAGAAGGTTCGTAGGCTGCTAGTATATTTGGGTGTGAGAATGCTGATTTTCACAGGCTGCCTTAAGCCAAGATGCGAACTTCTTGCACTGTGTTGAATAGTTAGGGTGCGAACTCTTCCTAAAGCATGGAAAAAGATGAATTCTCGATGTTTCTAGAAGGGAATATTCTAGAAGTATGGGTTGGCATTCGAATGGTTATCCTTGTACTGGATTCCCAGATATTGTAGGGTCGTTCTTATCCAAGTAACTAATTCATTCTCTCCTATATATTGAGGGAATTCTCATGGAAAAGGTTAAGCAAGATTCATTGGAGAAGTGGTGAAAGAATTGTGTGAAGGACTTAGCATTGAACAACAGCTTGGAGACCCTAGCAAGTCTACCAAGAGGATTTAATCTTCTTCATACAAGGATTGAGCGAGTGTGTGTGTTGGAGCCAAGAGCCATCGAAAGGAATTTTGTGACATCAAGGCTCAGGTTGTAATATTTACTTTCCATTAATATGATACAGTGGCATGTCCCTTTCCCATAAAGTTTTTACTTTCCATTAATATGATACAGTGGCATGTCCCTTTCCCATAAAGTTAATCTCACTTTATTGTGTAATTCCTTGATCATACACATAGGTTGACTGTTGAATATATTTTGCTATCTTCACTTTGGTTGGTTTTTGTTTTCTTGGTCTTGACTTCACGAGAGCACCGGAGCGAAGCTGGAGAAAAAGAGACCCTAGGAAGCGATATAAAGGTAGGTTACTTATTCCTTCCTACTAGTTGATTCAATGGTCAAAACTTAGGGAAAGAGTCATGTCCTGTCCTGTTTTGTTCTAGATCCAGGTGGATCTAGGGAGATCAGTTAGTGTCCACACATACCGATTAGTCCGATAACAAAATTGGCGACTCCACTTGGGATCAACCCTTTTTCTTTGTGGATTTTGGTATTTTTCTATGGACATTTTCTCTAGTTTTACTTTTCTCCTGTCCTATCAATCTCTGAGTCTTCAGGATATCCTGATAGATGCTCTGGGTCCAGAGGCCTTTTCAAATTTTGCTTCATTTTCCAAAATTTTGACTATGTTCAGACATTCTCACACTGCACTTCACTGCATCCTACGAGAATTGGTAGGGTTTGCATCCTGCCTTTAGAATTCAGTGCGAGGTTCTCACACCCTACTCAAGGGTCACCTGCGAGAATCAATGATTCTCGCACTGTGTAGTATTGCCAGCCTGCGAACTCATTTTTTCAAAAATTTGGATTTGAGTTTTAGCATCTTCAACAGCCCAGATCAATTTAGTTGCCTCATAAGAGTTTCTTGGACCATTGATTGATGTCTTTCTTGTCTTCGTTTGCGTGCATGAGTAGTTCTTGTCATTTTTTGTCTTGACTTTAGTTTCTTGACTTTTCTTGGCAAAACCATACTCTCTGATTTTGGAATCTGAGTGTGTTTGATTAGTTAAGGATCAGTGATCGGTTGAAAGTCGAGTTTTCTTGGTCTTTATCATTTGCTTATTGTTTGAAAGATCATTTTTCTTAGGCAATTGAAAGACTATTTTGTTTTGCTCTTTATTTTTGTTTTCATTGAAAGAGTTGATTGTGTTTTTGTCATTGTTTGTTTATTGGTTTTTGATTTTCAGTACTCTTAATATCATAGTATGGGTCCTTTTTGAAAAGTGAACAAAAGTTTTTCTTTCAAAAAATCATTTTCGTTTTTGAAAAACATTGAAAATAAATTGTTGAAGTTATTGAAAAAGACACAATAGAGAATTGTTGTTGATATGTGATTGGTGGCATTTGCATTTTAAAGGAAATTTTTCATTGTAGTTCACGGTTGATCTGGACAAACTATCTCTCTCTCTCCCATACATAGGATTCATTGAATGCAAAGTGATCTATTTCATTCTCATTCATGCATTGTTGGGTCAGAGTCATACAACATAAGTTTCACCTCCGTTGCCTTTGAGTAAACAACAACTCTTAATAACACTGCGCAATTGTAAAATTTATCTAGTAACTCTTTTCTAGGGCTCTATTACACCAATATTTAGCTAGGCTAGCGCTTTGGAGTAGGAAGAGAGATACACTCTCCAAAAGCACAAAACACACAATAACATCTTGTGTTAGGGAGTGTTAAATTCCATTTGCAATATCCTGTCCTGGGAAGCCCTTCTCACACAAGGGTCAAGCACGAGGTCGCATTGATATTGGCAGAGTTACTCACCCTGCTTTGTTGGTATCAGTGTAGAGATTGCACGTATTACGGGGATCACTCGGAGGTATACCCACAATGATGAGTGGAAGCCTTTTGAGTTGATTTCGGGCTAGATACCCTGCCCTTGTGTGTGGATCGGACTGTCGACTATTCCCCTAGGCTTTATTTTTGTTGGTGGTGACCTTATTGGCCTATCTTTCTAGGTTCTTACCCGAGGTGACTGTGGAGGGGAAAGTCTTCACGGTACTTGGAATTGACATTGACCAAACTCACTCGGGCTCCTTTATGTGTGGGAGCTTGCACCAGGGTGTAAGTCCGTTAAGCAGGTCATCAACGTAAATTTTCTACCCTAGCCCAGTCCCTTCTCGTCTCATTGTTGCGACGTTGGATTTCATCACCAACTAGTGGCTTCGACATTAGAAGGTTTTGTTTGCTTGGTGTTGCTTCCTAGATTTTGTTTACTAGCACTTGTTGTCTGTTTCTCAAAGTTGACCATAGGATTTTCTTCACGAAGTCTGTCGCTCATTTACAATATCTCCTCCACATTGTTCATGTAGAATGCAGGGTTTATCTCCAGAGCATCTGGAAGGTTCTCAACCCTTGCCCACAAGCACACCTGGAGGCTCTCCTCGACAGAGTGAAGTCCCAGTCGTCACCACACCACAAGTGGAACGCACTGACTCTCTAGAACATTTTTGAATTACTAATACTCGAGAGGAATTTCGACGTCACCCTGATTCCGAGCGACCATTTATGCGACTGAATTATTCCGTTGAATTAGTTGTTACATTTTTTGGATCACCAGTTGGACCCTTTCCTGGTATAGAAGGCCAAGATATTTTTTGGTCTACAGGTGTTTTCCAACGAGACCTTTTTGGCCCAGGTTCCCCTGTGATTTCTGAAATCAATCCACCTATGATTTTTGAAATCTGTATTCCAGAGACAGTACCGTTGACTACCGCTTATCACTATACTGTCCCTGCTGAAATGGCCCATCTTACAGCTACTACGAGTGTTCCAACTGGGTTCACTGCGGTTAGTCTTTCTCCTATCAACACACCGTGAACGCCCAATGTCAATCCGACACTACCACTTGGATACCGTGCGTTGAATTCTTCCATTCTTACTCCTGCGCAAACTCCATCCGGCTCTACTAGTGGTCCTTCTTCTTTTGGGCACTTTCTTCCCGGTTTTGTACCGACACTCCCTCAATTTCCTTTTGGAGGACCTTCTTCATCTTCTACTGGCAATCCTAATCTTAGTGGTGCTATTCCGTCATTCACTCCAACTTATCAGTTTCTGGTTGGTGGACAATCTCATCAAGTTAGTATAACTCAACCCCCTCTCAGTTGGCAAATGCCAATTGGAACATTGCCCTCAATTGGTACACCACCTTCAATGGGAGGGGCAACCCCACCTTATGGGAAAAATATACCTCCATCCTTGGCCCAGTATTGGAATTAGTTGATACAAAATCCTCCTCGAATGTCTGGGGGTCAGCAGTTTTCAGCTGCGTCTGCAACACCCCCTAGTGTGGGCCAACCATATCCCGGTTCGTTTAATCCCATTTGGGGGGAAAATGCTCAAACTCAAGCCTCTGTTTCAGGGTATAATCCGATGAGCTACTATCCTGTCCAACCACCACCGAGTATGCCTGGATCTTCACATTATATGCAGACTGCTTATGGTCCTATTGTTTTTCTGACAGGGCTTCCTCCCCAAAGCCACCAGTACCCACAGGTGAATCGACAGTTACCCTTTCTCACCACTTTGGATATTCCAGATTTGTCAAGGATTTTAAATGATCCTATTCGTTACTCTCCCCAATGGCCTGTTATACTAGCCAAGATTCCATCGGACATTCCTAAATTCAACGACAAAGTGGGAGAGGAACCAAACAATCATGTTGTGACTTTTCACCTATGGTGTTCATCCAACTCGTTGATGGATGACTCTATTCGTTTACGTCTTTTTCAACGAACCCTTATCGGTTCTGCTACGAAGTGGTATATCGAATTGCCATGAGGTTTCTTCTCTGACTTCAACACCCTAGCTATGTCTTTCCTTACGCATTACCAGTTACCGATCCGTTATGACATAGGTACCGAGATTTTGACTTCCTTCAAACAGACTAAAGGCACTCATATATCTGATCACATCCATGAGTGGCGAAGGAGACGATGTCTCATTAAAATTGAGCTCCCTGATCAGTTACTTGTAGAATGGTTTACAAAATCATTTGTGAATGAAATCGGTAAGGAAATTTCCATGGGTGTCATAGTCACCGAAGAGAAGGCTATAAGTTGTGCTCAATATCTTGACCTTGTTTATTCACAAACGGGAACCCTTTACGATTTATTACCTGAATTACCTCATCCTAATTCTTCCATCACTTCAACTACTCCAGCTGCCTCGCACGCAACTGATGGTGTGATTGGTACTACCCAAGCCCAATCACATGCCACTTCAAGCACAAACCCTAAATCTGCTTCTTATAATGTTCAAAATGCTCTGTTTCCTGCCCCTCCCACCGACAAGACTTCTGAGGTAAATGCTGTTCAATCTACCCCAGCCGGTAAACACAAATCTAAAAAGGGGAGAGGTAAGAATAAGGAGGGAAAAAATAATTCTCAAGCAGAGCAAACCAAAACTACCCCTGTTGATGATCGGGATAAGCGCAAACCATGATACCCTTTCCTTATCTGTGGTGATGATCACTACATGAAGGATTGTCCACGACGTGTCCAGGTCACTAAGTTCCTTCAAGGAGCTCCAAAAACATCTACACTGGCTGTCTTGTCCCAACCCTTCCCGTCTCAACAACAGGCTCAGTTGGTCATCCATGACCAACCCTCATCTTCTACCACCTCCTATGTTTTGATGTGTATTGGTGATTCTAAGAAAAACAACGTTGTGCTCACTACTCGAGCCAAAGATTATTCTCCCTCTAAGGAGAAGGTTGATGATTTACCCCCTTATTTGGTACAACCCTCTCCCACGACTCCACCTATAAACGATCATCTTCATCTCGAACGACCGAGCCTCGACACAATTCTGCGACCCCCCCCTAAGGGCATCGTTTGGAAATCAAATTTCAATCCTCATGCTCGTGTGGCCAAAAACTACAACATTGTTGAAGATCTGGCCCAAGCACCTTCTGCGATGTCAGCCCTTGAAGTCCTTCAAACTTGTCCTGCATAATGGAAGGCATTGTTGAAAGCTATCGATGGAATTGATCTGACAGATACAAATTTAATAATCTTTGACTTGGAATATCACATTCCAAGGTTACCCCCTCAACTTGCATTCCAGATCCAAGTGGTTGTCTCTAACAAAAACATTTGTTGAACCGTTATTGAAGAGGGTGCCTCGACGTGCGTCATGTCTCTCGCTTGCTGGAAAGCCATTGGCTCTCCTTCTTTGAATGAATCCCAGAACACTCTTAAAGCCTTAAATGGTTGTAGTTTTAAGCCCAATGGTGTTCTTCCTTCCTTGCCTATCACGTTAGAAGGCAAAATGGTCCAAGTCAAAGTGGAAATCTTTGATGCTCCCCTTGATTATAATCTTCTGCTTGGCTGTAGCTGAATCGATTCCATGCGTGTAGTTGTGTCAACCCTTTTTTGTGTGTTACGTTTCCCACACCAAGGTAAGGTTGTTACCGTCGATCAACTCGCCTTCTTCAATTCCGATACTCGTACTGGCAACGTACCGTTTATTACTAAAACCTCACCGGGTTATGAGAACGTCGGTGTAGGCCTTCTCAAGGACTCTTTGTTAATGGGTACTTTCCCCATTACACTGCCTGATGTTCCATGCTCGTCTGTTGATTCCATCAATATGATCTCCACTTTGCCTCATGAACTTCCTGTGTCTCATGACCCTTGGATAGTCCCTGACCTCGGAGATCATCTTCGTTTTGGCGACGAAATTCTGTTAAGTCCAGTTGAATCTGCCTATCAGGCCATTCAATCGGAAACACCTTCTACCCCCTCTCTTGATGAGTTGTCTCCCGATCCTTTTCGTGTTATTTTTCCCACTGACGAGATGATCATGTCCGTCATAGAGGACAACCCTTGGGACGATGGGCATCATCGTTCCATCCTCTTTCTGGAGCAACATACTCTTGAGAATTACCAATGGATTTCGACCCCATCGACCGTTGTCATCATCTCGACCATTCCTGAGTCTACGCATGATGTGTTTGCTGAAGGGAACTTAAGCAATATCTCGCCCATGATTCCCATTGACATATCCATCAAACCTGGAATCGTCGAAAATGTCCATATTGGAGCTTCATGTTCCCCTGACGAAATAGTCACCTATTCACCTCCGAGCCATTTTCGTTCGCTGTCGGTTCTACCGTATACGTTTGAATCTTCACAAGTGCATATTCTATGTGGAATCCAGCCGTCTTCTAGGTTTTATCGTTTTGCGTCAAGGGATTCGGGTGGACCCTTTGAAGGTTGAGGTGATTCTTAATCTCCCTCTTCCTTCTACACTTCGCCAGTTGCAAAGTTTTCAAGGGAAAGAAAACTTTCTTCATCGTTTTATCCCTAATTACGCCGAGATAACTCGTGTTTTTACGCGGCTATTAAAGAAGGATTTCAAGTTCGTTTGGGATACCACCACCAACAACGCTTTTGAGGCTTTGAAATTGTCCCTCACATGTGCTTCGCTTCTTTTTCCCCCTGATTATAGTCATGATTATTTCCTTTATCTTGCTGCCTTGGAGTACGCTATTAGTATGGTCCTCGTTCAAGAGGATGATGCTCACGATGAACATGTTATTTACTACTTGAGTCGAAGTCTCACGCCGACTGAAATCAAGTATCAACATGTCGAGAAACTGGCCTTGGCTGCCGTTCAATCCGTCCAACGCTTTCGGCATTATATCCTCTCACGCAAGACTACGGGGATTTCTCATTGCAACCCTATGTAACACATTTTGACACATCAATTGCTAGGGGGAAAATACTCCATATGGATTGTTATACTCTAGAAGTTTGACTTGGAATTCGACCGTGCCAAGTCCAAGAAGTCCTTAGTTTTTTTTGAGTTGATATGCGATTTTCCCCATTCTGCCACGGAAAATGTAGCAGTTGATTCATTACCCGATGAATCTCTTTTCCTTATTTGCACTGATGATGTTTGGTATGGGGATATCATTATATATCTCCAAACCCAAAATTTTCGGCCTACTTTGTCCATTACTGAACGACGTTGAATACTCTATCAAGCTCGTTAATACATTATCCTCGGGGATACTCTTTGCCATCGGGGGATTGACTCTGTTTTTCGACGTTGTCTAACATTTGACGAAGCCGAGAAAGCTCTGAATGACTGCCATTCTGGAGCATGTGGTGGTCATATGCCTGGGTATGCTACTGCCCACTAGATCTTACGCGTAGGGTATTTTTGGCCTTCATTATTTAATGACTGCATCACCGCCGTTCAAAAATGCCATGTCTGCCAGACCTATAGTCAGAAGATTCGGTCACATCCTGCTCCTCTTCACCCTGTGGTCTTAGTGGGTCCCTTTGCGAAATGGGGCATTGATTTCATGACATGTCACCCTCACTCGGCCAGGGGGCATGGTTACATTATTGTAGCTGTTGATTACTTTACGAAATGGGCCGAGGCGATGCTGACATTTGACAACATTGGAAATACCATAACATTATTCCTTTTTAATCATGTCGTAGCTCGTTTTGGTGTTCCCCAAGCTATCTTCACTGATCACGGTAGCCACTTTAGGAATTTTATGATGTCTGAACTTACGAAAAAGTTGGGTCTTCGTCATGATAACTCAACGCCCTATTATCCACAAACCAATGGCCAAGTCAAAGCGATTAACAAAGTTCTCATAACTATGCTCTGACGAATGATAGGGATTCATAAAACAAGTTGGCACACAATGTTGTTTTCAGCATTGTGGGCATACCAGACATCTGTCAAGTCTGCTACTGGGTTTACACCTTTTCGGTTAGTCTATGGTATGGAAGCCATTCTCCCTATTGAATGCTAGATACCCTCTTTAAAACTAGATGTTGAACTCCTACCCAACACTTCTGCTAAAGAAGAACGTCTATTGTATCTTATACGATTAGATGAAACTCAACGTGATGCCACCCTAGTTATAGAAGCCCAGAAAAAGCGTGTCAAGGCCCAATACGACAAGCATGTCAAGCCTCACATTTTCTCTGAAGGTGATCTTGTTCTTCTTTATGAACAAGATCAAGATATGTTAGAAGCTGGGAAATTTGAACCCATGTGGCGAGGTCCTTATATCATTTGACGAGTTTTGGAAAAAGGAGCTTATGAGTTGATAGATTACGATGGTATCCCTTTGAGTGAACCTAGGAATGGGTTGTACTTGAATAAGTACTATGGATAAAATCATCTGTGCACTAGTACTTGTATTTTTATTGTATCATACTTCTTGTGTGTTACTATAGCTTGGTTTTATCGTTATCTGGTCTCTGCCCTTATGTGACGTTGTGTTTGATTTCCAGATGTCAGAGTCTTCGCTACCCTATATTGGCTTCACTGATGGCACTAGCCATAGTACTCAGAACCTTGCTTCTGTTGCGTGGGAAATTTACGCCCCTACAAACAAACTTGTCTCCTTACGAGGTGTGTGCCTCGGCTGTGCGACCAACAACATTGCAGAGTATAGCGTCGTTATTGAATTATTGGTTGACACTATCTTGCTTGGAATTCATCATTTGATTGTGCGAATTGATTCGCATCTTGTAGTACTACAGTTAAGTAATGTCTACTCTATTTGAAGTCCTACTTTGTTACGGGTGTATTTGTGAATTTGCCTCTTGGAACGTTATTTTGATCACATTGAATATCAACATATTCCTAGATGTCTAAATACATTAACAGATGCATTGGCTAATTATGTATTGGATGGACATTTGAATCATTTATAAATAAATCACATCAATATTCACACAATATAAGGTAAACCGGTAGAAGTCGTCTGTATATATAATGATCAAAAGAGTTTTTTACAAAAAGTTTGTCCGAAGAACAAAATGTCAAAAGATGAAGCTCATAGCTTCTACAAAGTGACGTCATGGATGACGTTCACAGTAACACATGACTGCCTGAGCAACCCTACGGAGCAGTCAACTCATGGACCTTGATACTCCTACAGTATGACACTGATCACGTCATGGAACCTCTTCCAGAGTCATGTCTGGAATATCTGCGGTTAAGCCCTCCAGATTTTGTTCCACCACTTGATAATCCTCAGCATATTGTGGTGCTGCTGCTACCTCTCCTCACCGCTGAATGGGAGAAGTACCAGGAGGTCTGTAAGGTCCAACGTCTGTGACATCAACAAACGATTTTGTATTAGTCTTTGGACAAACATATAAAAACAAAAACATTTGAATATGATAAAAATTCACAAAAACTTTTAAAAAGAAAATGTGTGCACTTCTTACCAAGGTCCCCCCACTGAGCATCCTCTGGCAGTACTAAGTCTGGATCTCCTCGGAAATCCAACCTGGCATAAGCATAGTCGTCAACCATCAACATCTGTGGTTGAATCCAGTCAAAGAAAGTATCATCATATTTGATGATCGGTCCTGCTACGTGCCGAGCCATGAGCCGACACCATCTCAACATCCTTTGATCCCTGGGAGCCGATAAATTCCACTCCACCTGTAGCCTCAGTAATGGGACCCACTCAAGGAAGAAGGACACCAACAAAGATCCATACTTGAATTGGTTCAGGTCGCCTCATCTGCATTTGGTCAATTGTCTTTTTATGCTACGAAGCACAACATCTGGCCAGTTGAACACCCGAGGCTCAATACACTTAATGTCATACTGGAAGTAACTATGTAATGCCATGTGAGGAGTAGAAATCCCAACCATCTGAGCTATGGTGAATAGGATAGTACGGAGGGTCAAATATTGTATCCCCCAAATAGCTACTTTTCCTTTCTTTCTCTCAGCCTTGGGAACACAATGTAAACGACAGTACTCACTCATCTGCAACCCACCACCTCTGCTACTAGTCAGGCTCACATAGTACCCCCGCCAGGAGAATCCAGTCAAAAAGTAAATGTCCTCAATGTCTAAGGACAGTGTGTGGACCCCCACATGAAATACCTACTGATCAAGGTCCCACATACTCACCAGGTACTCTAACAACCTGACTTGGGCCCTCATGCCCTGGATGCGGAAGTACTTCAAGAGGCCACAATATCTCAAAGCAACAATAGTAGGTGGATGATTTTTGGCCATTTCATTGTCTTCTTCGTGTTCCCTTTCATGCCATTCAAGCACCATTTTGATGGCCAATTATCTGCATAAGGAACACAAAAAGAAGATTAGCAACTTTTTTCATGATTTGGTTCTTGTTCATTGGGTAAATTTTTAAAAAATTTTGAGCTTTGCGGTTCTCGCAGGTGCCCTGTGTGCACAGTGCGAGAACCTCACAGGCTGCCTTAGGCTCACCTGCGAGAATGCCCCATTCTCGCAGGTCCCGTATAGCCTGCCTACGAGAATGGCAACGTGCAAGTAGGGCTCCAAAAATCAACTTAAAAATGAAATTTTAACCAATGAAATTGCAAAATTAAACCATGAAAGTGTTAAGGACTAAGAGCCTACCTTACTGTCACTGACGGCTCGCTGAATGAACGATCATAGATCCCGCAATATGACGCCGAACTCTGAGGGTAAAAGAGGTGTTTTTTGAGCTCAAATAGTGGAAAGGTAAAAATGATGTGGTAAAAAGAGTATTTACTCCTTTTTATTTACTTTTACTATGTCATTTGGTTTTTTATGATTATTTATCTATTAAACCCTAATCCCTAATGTCATTTTGAGTGTAACTTTTGTAGGCGTGATGATTTTGATGGTCAAATATAAGGATATGGACATATTTTTCTTTGTCATCGCATGTTTTGATTGTTTTTTAGGGTTTTTGTATAAAACCTCGAGCGTGGTCTTTGTCCGTTCTTGCACTCGTAAATACATGAGAACGCGACCGAGCATACTTTTATCACTTTTTTGGGCTCAACAAAGTGATATGAAAAAGGAACCCCCCTGGAGTTCTCTTTAAGCTCTTTTCAGACTCTCTAAACATGAAAAGATAGCCGAGCGACCTTGCTATTTTCACGCTCGATAAAGTATCTGAAGTAAGCATTTGGTGAGCGATAATTTATCTCTTTTTCGGTCTCATCCAGACTATTTTACAAAAAAGGAACTGAGAGAGTTCTCTTTTAAGTGTTTTTCCAGACTCTATAATCATGAAAAACCTTCGAGTTTTCTATCTTTGGACTCGTTAAACAAACATCGACAGACCCGTGATGAGACTGAACCACTCCTTCTTAGTGTTCGTTAAACATACTCTGAGGGATTCGTCTGAAGGATGAGCTTACATCAACAAGCATATGTTATCCTCCTCAAGCTTGCGTAAAAATAAAGAGGTACTCGCCAAAAATGGTGGGGGAAAATTTGGGAAAGGGATATGTTTTCATCTTCGTATTGATTGGCAGTAAGTGTCGCTCTTGAACATGACACCCCCTATTCATCATTTGAAGCCGGTTTTGGAAATCCATTTGTCTCTCATTCAATTTGCTACAAGGTCATTCCCTGTGTCATCTTTGAGTCAATGCTGCCAAATCATTGGTTGCGTCGTTCATATGTTCAAGAGAAGTCCATCTGAAACCTATATTGAGCCGACCATCTGCAGTTATCCATTCTCTCTGTGTCGACCTTCCCCGTGTCCAATTTAATTTACATCATACTCTGTTTCACTTTCAAACTCTGTTACTCATTTCGTGTCATTGATGGGGGATACATCAAGGCCCTCCTGTGACGAGTTTTGTTCCATCGACTTCAGCTCATTATCTAGAATCAAGACTTAGAAATTCTTTGGTACCTTGGAGCTTGCATGCCTCAATGGCAGGTTTCCTCGCTTTCAACAGTGGGTTTACATCATTGACCCTTGATCGAAAGATTCCATCGAATGTTTGACTTCAACTCATTCATTCACACTCAATGGATTGTACTAGAGTACCTTGGGAGTCATTGACATCAATGGTGATTTCCCTCGCACTTGTTAACGGTTTCATCAGTGACTGGTAATCAAGTGGTTTCTGCCATGTTCGACTTCAACTCATGTAATCACATGGTTAGATTCGTACTTTGGGCGACGATATTGAAGACCCTGGATATCATATTTTTTGTCCAGGTTGCGATGGAGTATGTATAATTTGCGATGCATAGATCCACTGTGTATGTCTCATGGCTATGTTGGCTTAATTTTAAATTTCTCGCATAGATCCACAGTGTATTCCTGGTGGCTATGCTATATTTTGATGGAATGGATCCATAGTGTATGATTGGTGGCCATGAACCATGTCTATAATGTCATCAGTCTGTGATCTGAGTATGGGAATGCCTACCTCAGAATTAATATATATGATATTCTGTAGATGCTTGGTTGTTTATAGGTTTCCAATTAGGTGTGCTCCTGGTTTCTGACACACACATGCATCTTACAAAGTCTTTCAGCTATCACTAGTTCCAACCTCATACTTTGGGGGGAATTCTGTTATCCATGATTTTGTACTTCATGATGATGTATTGATGATGGTGTACTCAGGATCTTCATAAGAACTTTCTCCTGAGAAAAGTTACTTTCATCTCTTCCCATAAAACTCATTTTTGAAGAAGGTTCATAGGCTGCTAGTATATTTGGGTGCGAGAATGTTGATTTTCGCAGGCTGCCTTAAGACAGGGTGCGAACTTCTCACACTATGTTGAATAGATAGGGTGCGAACTCTTCCTAAAGCATGGAAAAAGATGAATTCTCGATGTTTCTAGAAGG
>CBVK0100184059.1:0-21443 GCA_900067695.1 Picea abies
GATCACACTTAGTCATAAATGGATTTCAGTTAAGTATTTTACTACTATAAATCATCATTTCTTTTAACCCCTTCCTTTATGTTTTCTTGATAATCACAATTTTCAAAACCAAAAAGAGGAATGCATAAATGAATACTCTAGTTTTGATATATGCTTATTTGGAAGGGATAGATTTTGGTTCAAGATCATATTCTATCAATGTCCTTAGAACAAGTATGATTCTTAGTTTTCTTCTATGTAATGTATCGCATCAAATCAAAGTTCATATCTTTTTTCACAAAGGAAACAATTAGTTAGATTTTTTTTTTTAAACTTTGCCAAAACATTCTTTTTGTAATGTGTTGAACACAAACCAACCTTGTCATGGGACGAACAAGACTCGATATTGCAATTTGACGAACAAAACCAGAAGTTAGAACATGGTGAACATAGTTATATTGCATTGTCTTGAACATAGTAACGTCACATAGTGACGAACATAATAATATTGCAATCTAACAAACGTAGTAATGTTGCAATCTGTTGAACATAGTAACGTCGCAATGTGATGAACATAAACTGACATCGCAATGTGACAAACATAGGCATGTCATCATAATGTGGATAGTAACATTGCAATGTGACGAACATAAATAGAAGTTGTAATGTGTTTCACATCACCTTGTTGTCACAATTTGATGAACATTTACACACGTTGCAATGTGATTCACATATTCCGACATCACAGTCCAACAAAAATTTCCAAACGTCGTAATGTGTCGAACATAGTAACATTGAAATCTACCAAACATCATAACATTATATTGTGACAAACATATATGGACATCGCAATGTGTGGAACATGTATGTCGATCACAATGTGATGAACATAGCCCTCTTGTTGCAATATGACGAACATATACCTTTCATCATAATGTGACAAGCATAATCAAATGTCGCAATGTGATGAAGATTGCCCAGTCATCGCAATGTGAAGAACATTTTCTTGCATTGCAATGTCATAGATTTTACAATTCAAGATCATATGCTATAAGTTTCCTTAGAAAAAGTATAATTCTAAGTTTCCTTCTATGTAATATATCATATTAGATCAAAGTTTCTATATCTTTCGCAAAGAAAACACTTCGTTATATATATATATTTAAACTTCACCAAAACTTCCATTTTGTAATGTGTCGGACACAAACCAACCTTCTCATGCAGAGAACAAGACTCGATGTTGCAGTCTGATGATCAAAACGATATGTTACAACATGATGAAAATATTAATGTTGCAACGTGTCTAACATACTGATGTCGCATATTGACAAACATAGTAACACTACAATTTGATGAATATAGTAACTTTGCAATCTGTTGAACATAGTAACACTACAATTTGATGAATATAGTAACTTTGCAATCTGTTGAACATAGTAACGTCGCAATGTGATGAACATAAAATGACATCGCAATGTGATGAACATAAAATGACATGGAAATGTGAGGAACATAGGCATGTTGTTGAAATGTGGATAGCAATGTCGCAATGTGACAAACATAAATAGATGTCGCAATGTGACGAGCGATTCATCATGTTGCAATGTGATGCACATATTCCGACATCACAATGTGACAATCATTTCCAAATGTCACACTGTGTCGAACATAGTAACATTCCAATCTACAAAACATAGTAATTTTGCATTATGACAAACATATGTGGACATCGCAATGCGAAGAAGATGTACGTTGATTGGAATGTGATGAACGTAGCCCTCTTGTTGCAATATAATGAATATATCCCTTTCGTCGAAATGTTATGAACATAAACAAACATTGCAATGGGATGAACATTTCCTGGTCATCCCAATGTGACAGACATATCCTCTCATTGCAATGTGATACACATACCCTGACATCACATTGTGACATATCCTCTCATTGCAATGTGATACACATACCCTGACATCACATTGTGACAAATATTTCCAAACATTACAATGGAACGAGCACAATCCGTTGTCGCAATGTGATATACACAACCCAATTTTTCAATGTCACAAACATATGCCAACATTGCAATGAGATGAACATTTCTCGACATCACAATAGGAATAACATAACCCACTCATGAATTGTGAGAAACATATTCCAATACCATAATGTGACAAACAAAAACCCTTCATTGTAATTTGATGGCCATAACCTTACAATGCCATTTGATGAACAAAAGTTGATGTCACAATATGATGAACAAAACCAGATGTCACGATGTGACCAACAAAACATGATCAACATTTTGATGCATTACTGTCATCACGATGTGACCAACAAAACATGATCAACATTTTGATGCATTACTGTCATAGTAAAATTTGATTAAACATAATCAACATGGCCCACCATAATCAAATCCACATGGCCAACAAAAGTCACCCATGGGCATGGTCAACCATAATGAACCCTAGTGAACCATATCCAACAGTTGTCATGGTCAACCAATGTATTAATGTATTAATTCTTTAATAATGTATTATATATATAGTAATATATTTTTAATGTCACGACCAAGCCACACCAAATTGGTGTATGAGACCCCCTTGTTTTTGGGACAAGGGACCCCCCTCCGCCCAGTAATTTGACTGGTAAAGTCTACGAAGGTATATATACCCTACCCCCCTCTGGATTTGAATCACGATGTGACCAACAAAACATGATCAACATTTTGATGCATTACTGTCACAGTAAAATTTGATTAAACATAATAAACATGGCCCACCATAATCAAATCCACATGGCCAACAAAAGTCACCCATGGGCATGGTCAACCATAATGAACCCTAGTGAACCATATCCAACAGTTGTCATGGTCAACCAATGTATTAATGTATTAATTCTTTAATAATGTATTATTAATGTATTATATATATAGTAATATATTTTTAATGTCACTACCAAGCCACACCAAATTGGTGTATGAGACCCCCTTGTTTTTGGGACAAGGGACCCCCCTTCGCCCAGTGATTTGACTGGTAAAGTCTAAGAAGGTATACATACCCTACCCCCCTCTGGATTTGAACTTGTGACCTCTTAAGAGGAAACACATGTTCTTAACCATTAGGCCCACTGAGGCTGTATAGTAATACTTTAGTAATGTACTTACTAAGGTATTAATACTTTAATGATGTATTTATTAGTGTATGTTTACTTAAATAATTTATTAATTTACGTTAATAATGTATTAATAACATCATTAATGTGAATGTATTACTACTTTATTAATGTATTACTTTATCACTATATTAATACTTTATTAATTTTTTAATGTATTAATACTTTAGTAATGTATTTATTAATGCATCAAGTGTATTAAATGTATTTTTTTGTATTATTATTGAAATAATGTATTATTAATGTATTAATTTATTACTGTAATAATACTTCAACAATGTATTAATTAATATTGTATAAATTTATTAATTTAAAACTAATATATTACATTATTAATGTATCAAATAATTAATGCATTACATTATAAATAATAATAAAAATAATCTAATTTTAAGGTCACGACCAAGCGAATCACCAAATTGGTGTATGAGACCCCCTTGTTTGTGGGAAAAGGAACCCCCTCCACCTAGTGATTTGATTGGTAAAATCTATGGAGGTATACATACCCTACCCCCCTCTCGATTTGAACTTGTGACCTCTTAGGAGGAAACACATGTTCTTAACCATTAGGCCCACTTAGTGTCTAATTACATTAAGATTACATTAATGTAATTTTATACTTTAATTAATACATTACATTAATGTAGAGAATCGATGACCTATGATACAGACGATGATCCACATTTTCCACTGATGCATGCAACCTCAGCCCCACATGAACCCCATATGAACTCTTCCCTTCCCTTTCCGCCATAAACATGGGGAGCTTGATCTAAATGTCTATGGCCTCACCCAAGGGAGGAGTCATAGGCTCCTCCCTTTTTACAAAGACATCCTAAATCAAGATCACAGTAAAATCTAAGAACCCATGCAAGAAGATGAACCTACACAGAAGAATTCAGACAAACCTCCAACCACCCAGCCAGCTGTAAACAACCTAGTATCATATGCTATCAAAACAAGAACATGCATAGCTAAATCCGATGAAAGAATGCAGATCAAGATTCCCCTTCCCCAAATCAACACCCGAATAGAACACTTGAAAACCTATGCTCTCATAGGCAAATTCATTGAATTTGTCCCAAGGAGCATTCTCTTCTAAAATGGATTGTTGAAAGATGGAAACTGGTGGATCATTTTGACATCCAAATGGGCTCAAAAGGATTTTTCATGATCATCTTCACTTAGCTAGATGACACAAACATAATCCTAGAAGGGAGTCCCTACTTCTTCAACTTTGTAGGTTTATATCTCTGGAACTGGACTGAATGCTTCAACCTAGATAAAGAAGATTTCACACGGGATTCCATCTCGATCAGATTATATTCACTTCCACAAGATTACTGGGATGATGAAACCCTTAAAGACATTGGCAATGCCTTGGGTAATTTTTTCAAAATAGCAGAGAAAACTAAGACCAACAAATACACATCTTATGTCAGGATTTGTGTTTACATGCACATAGCCAAAGCCATACTAGACTCCATATGTCTTATGCATGAGTACATAGAGTGGATCCATACCTTAGGCTACAAGCATGTTCCTTTCATATGCCACAAGTTTCATGGACATGTGAACCTTTTTAGAGACGACCCTCTAAATAAACCAGTTGTAGAACTCAAAGGAGTAGCACACATAGATGATGAAGGATTACGAACTATCCCCAATCAACAATGGTCCAAACACAAATCCCAATCCGCATCCAAACCCTCATATCCTTCAACAAGAAACAACTTTCAAGTTCTTTCCCATCAATTGGACTAGGAAAACCATAATGAAGAGGAAGATCAACCAACCCCCAAAAATAAGCACTAGAAACCCATGTAGAACCAAAGAAGTAACTTGTCTCTAGATCCAGTCATCACAGATATCAACACTCAGCCCAATCCATCCTCAATACTCTCACAAGAAATCTCAATATGCTCACCTATCTAGGACTTCGATGTGATAATGGATAGATCTCCTAGGTCTAGAGGTTGCATGCAAGAAGTGAACCTTCCATATGATATCCCCAAAGCAGATCCATCTACTCAAAGAATTTCCCATCAAATCCAAAATCTAAACTAGGATAGGAATTCAGAACAACCCCCCAAATGATCCAAAAAAAACAATCAAAGATGTCAAAAAGCGAGGACAAAAAAATGATCGACACCACATTGCCAGTTTGGGATCAGCATTAGTTGAGTCAGGGAAATATCCTCAGCTCATGGAATTCTTCCCCACCAACCCTCAATGTTCTCAATGAAGGTCATCTCTTGGAATGTCAGGGGCATCAATTGTCTCAGTAAGAACATAATGCTTCATAGGAAGATACTCCAAGAAAATCCCATAATGCTCTTGATTTAATAAACCAAAAGAAACAATAATAATCCTCAAGATATGTTATCCCATCTTTGGAAAAACAACAGCTCCATTGTAGTTGATGTGGCTAGGGATTCATGTGGTCTTGTTCATGGACATGTGAACCTTTTTAGAGACGACCCTCTAAATAAACCAGTTATAGAACTCAAAGGAGTAGCACACATAGATGATGAAGGATTACGAACTATCCCCAATCAACAATGGTCCAAACACAAATCCCAATCCTCATCCAAACCCTCAGATCCTTCAACAAGAAACAACTTTCAAGTTCTTTCCCATCAATTGGACTAGGAAAACCACAATGAAGAGGAATATCAACCAACCCCTAAAAATAAGCACTAGAAACCCATGTAGAACCAAAGAAGTAACTTGTCTCTAGATCCAGTCATCACAGATATCAACACTTAGCCCAATCCGTCCTCAATACTCTCACAAGAAATCTCAATATGCTCACCTATCTAGGACTTCGATGTGATAATGGATGAAGACATGGGAGATATAGATCTTGAAGAGATAGATATCCTAGGTCTAGAGGTTGCATGCAAGAAGTGAACCTTCCATATGATATTCCCAAAGCAGATCCATCTACTCAAAGAATTTCCCATCAAATCCAAAATCTAAACTAGGATAGGAATTCAGAACAACCCCCCAAATGATCCAAAAAAAACAATCAAAGATGTCAAAAAGCGAGGACGAAAAAATGATCGACACCACATTTCCAGTTTGGGATCAACATTAGTTGAGTCAGGGAAATATCCTCAGCTCATGTAATTCTTCCCCACCAACCCTTAATGTTCTCAATGAAGGTCATCTCTTGGAATGTCAGGGGCATCAATTGTCTCAGTAAGAACATAATGCTTCGTAGGAAGATACTCCAAGAAAATCCCATAATGATCTTGATTTAATAAACCAAAAGAAACAATAATAATCCTCAAGATATGTTATCCCATCTTTGGAAAAACAACAGCTCCATTGTAGTTGATGTGGCTAGGGATTCATGTGGTCTTGTGATTTCATGGAACCCTTCAGAAATTATTCTCAATGACTTCGCCACTACTCGAAACTATATTTCAATCTCTTTTCATCCCATAGGAACTGATATGCATGGATTCATTACTAATGTTTAAGGTCCTCAATCGTTAGATCAAAAGATAAATCTCTTGAACTTCCTCGATTGGTATAGACAAGATCATCCCAGACAGAATTGGATCATTGGAGGCGATTTTAGTGTCATCACTAATCTCCTGGAAAAAAAGGAGTTCACCACTTTCTCTCATTCAAATAAATCAGGTTCAATAACTTCATTGAGGGTAATGAGATTGTGGACTTGGAAACCACCAATGTAATCTACACCTGGAATAACATAAGAGGAGGTCCCTCTAACATAGCCTCATGCCTGGACACATTTCTAGTCTCCGAAGAAATTGCAATGGAAGGGGTATAAATATCCACCACCATCCTCCCTTCTTCAGGATCATACCACTGGTCGATTTGCATGCACTGGCACCAAAGCAGTAAAAATCATTTTCGGCCCTTCAGATTTGAAAAATTATGGTTAACTCACCCATAATTTATGCCAATGATAAAAAAAATTGTGGTCTTCAACCCATCCCTTGGGCTTCTCCAAAATGTATATATTCTGACAAAAACTAAAAATGTTGAAACAACATCTGAGAATATGGAAGATATCTACTTGTGGGAACATTTTCTTTGGAAAAACCAACTTAGAGTAGGAAATGGAATATCTTCAGTTGAAAATAATCAATGATGGGAGATCGGAAGCACTCTCCAACAAGGAAGCATAACTTCAATCTAAAATAGACGACTGATGCATGCAAGAAGAAATATTATGGAAACAAAAATCCATAATCTCCTGGCTAAAATAAGGAGAGGATAACACCTCCTTCTTCCATCACTCCACCATCTAGCACAAAATGCACAATAGAATATAATACCTAAAAAATATATATGGATCTATATTGGAAACTCACAAAGACATTGAAAAAGAGTTGGTCTCCTATTATGAATATCTCCTCTCGGAGGAGAACCATTCCAGGGGGGAAGCCATCCAACAAGTATCCAATCCATTCCCCCACTTGGTCACCTATCATCAAAATGCCTCTTTAATGTGCCCAATCACTTTAGAGGAGGTTGAACACACGGTCACCCAAATGAATGAAGTTATTTCCCGTGATCCAGATGGTTTTACGCTCAAATTTTTCCATGCTTGTTGGGACTTGCTAAAGCTAGAGGTGTTGGATATTGTGGAGTAATACCGCAACAAACAATGGGTACTTCCATCCCTCAACGTCACCTTTCTCACCTTGAATCCTACAGAAGAAAACACAACTTCCCCAAGTAAGTACAAGCCTATATCTCTTTGCAATTTCATTTACAAATTTATTACAAAAGTCATAGCCAACAAGTTAATACCTCTCCTCCCCCTTCTCTTCTCCCCTGAAAAAATGGGTTATGTCGAGGGAAAAAATATTATTTATGGAATCATTCTATCTCATGAAGTTATTTGCACCCTATAAAACACCAAGAAACTAGGAATGCTTCTCAAGCTAGATATCTCCAAAGATTTTGATCACCTCAACTGGGAGTACATAGAAAAGGTCCTCCTTTCCTTCAGCTTCAGCTGGGCTCAACGTCACCTTTCTCACCTTGAATCCTACAGAAGAAAACACAACTTCCCCAAGTAAGTACAAGCCTATATCTCTTTGAAATGTCATTTACAAATTTATTACAAAATTCATAGCCAACAAGTTAATACCCTCTCCTCCCCCTTCTCTTCTCCCCTGAAAAAATGGGTTATGTCAAGGGAAAAAATATTATTTATGGAATCATTCTGTCTCATGAAGTTATTTGCACCCTATAAAACACCAAGAAACCAGGAATTCTTCTCAAGCTAGATATCTCCAAAGATTTTGATCACCTCAACTGGGAGTACATAGAAAAGGTCCTCCTTTCCTTCAGCTTCAGCTGGGACTAGGTACGCTGGATCATCTCTCTCCTATCCACAATTTTGTTTTATGTCTTGCTCAATGGATCTCCCTCCCACACCTTATTCCCTTCCTTATATATCCACCAGGGACACCCCCTCTCCCCCTTCCTTTTCATCCTCATGGATGAAGCTTTAGGTCATATTATAAACAATGCTTTCTCATTTGGCTCCCTAAAATGCCTACATCTTCACAACAGTTATCCCCTAACCCACCAACAGTTTGTTTATGACAACTTTCTCATGGCCCGCCCCTAAATTCAACAATATAGAACCTTATTGGGCATGCTCAACACTTTTTCCAATACCTCAGGATCCTCTATCATTCTGGACCAATATCTCAGCGTTTTTTTCAACACTCCCCACACTACTCAAAGGAACATTGCCATAACTATGGGTTTCACCACCTCCTCTCTCCCCTCCAAGTACTTGGGTGGTTCTATGATTTCCTCAACCCTCAAACACTCCACCTGGTGGGAACTTATTGACAATTTGACCCAAAAGAACTCTTCGTGAACTTTTCAAACCCTAAATCTGTTTGGATGTCTAGTTCTCATAAAGGTTTTTTTGCAAGCTTTGCCTCTATACCTCTTTTTTGTTCTTGTCTCTCCCAAATGGGTTCTCCAATCCATTTCAAATATACAACGCACTTTCCTCTAGAGTGATGATAATAACACTAAAAAATGGGCTCTGGTAAAATGTGACAAAATCTACTTTCCAAAACACATGGGAGGTTTAGGATTAAGGGATCCAATCAAGAGAAATGAAACTCTCGTGGAGAAAAATTGGTGGAATTGGGTTTCTAACAACACCAGTCTATGGGATAAACTCTAGCACAAAAATATGCACCTATTTGGGATATCCATAACTTGATCTGTTTCACTCCAAATTATCAAGGTTCTCTCATTTGGAACTCAAGAAAACTCCAGTGCCATCTCATTCATCAACATAACTTTTGGGAAATCAGGGACGAAGCCCATGCCAACTTCTGGATAGACTCTTGGAAATATATCCCAAGTCTTGAAAGATAGTAACATCTTTGCCACAAGGAAACACAAAGGTCAAGGATTTCTAAGAAACAACAAATCAACAAAATTTTAGGAATTAGAAACTGCTTCAAGGAGAGCTTCTACATCTTCTAGAAGAAACTAGAACAAGCATCGAACAAGATTTGCATAAATGGAGAATTTGAATCTTCCAGGAACATGATAGGCTCAAATGGGGGTATTTTACATAAGGTTTATTTACAGTTAAATAAGTCAATCAACTTCTAATTCCCCCCCACCCAGATCCATTGGATCCTTGCTGATCCAAACTTTGGTCTCTTAGAACTTGTCCCAAGATCTCAATCTTCCTCTAGTTAGTTCATCACAAGCGCATATTAACTTGGGACAACATTCTGAAAAGAGGATTTTCAGGACCTTCTCGATGTGCCCTCTTTCTAAACCAAGAGGAATCCATATATCACCTCCTTGGCAGTTTCCCCACCTATAATCATTTATGGGACAATGTAGTGATTATTTGTAGATGATATGACTTATTTCATGGTAATGTCACCCAATATCGAAAATGTTGGGCCAAAAATATTTACCAGAAACCTATACTCGACTGTCTCTAGCAAATGATCGCAAAATTCATTTTTTGGAACATTTGGAAAGAGCATAATCAAATAATGTTCGAAGACAGCTCATCGTCTGAGGACATCCTTTGGGCAACCTGTAGAAAATAGAGGTTGGAAATGATTCATCTCCACCCCTAGTCTGACCAAGAATTTAAAGCACCACCAAATGACGTAATGGTACTTTATCTATGGGACATCACCCCTTACCTCTACATGGGCCCTTCTAAAACTCTAGATTCCCACACGAGGCCACCCTCTAGTTCATATCACTAGGGTTGCCCTCCCCGCAGTTTCTTCAAACTCAATTTTGATGGAGGCTCTAAAGGTAATCCTGGCCCTGTTGGTTTTGAAGGGGTTTTTAGAGACAAATCTAGTGCAATTCTTCAACTCTTTTATAGAGCTAGACAAATCTAGTGCAATTCTTCAACTCTTTTATAGAGCTATAGGCTATGAAAACAACAATGCAGAAAAACTCTTAGGTCCTCTCCAAGGTATCCAAATTTATCATCAAAGATCTATCTTCCCTCTTATGGTTGAAAGTGACTCTCAACTCATAATCTCCATGGAAATTTGTCTACAAAATGGATCTCAACGAGGAAAAATTTCTCCCAAATGAAGACTGGACCAAGGACTTCATCATTTGGATCAACTTTTGGATTCTATAGACTCCATCTCTTTCCACCATGTCTTCCAAAAGGACATTGATCCTAAAAGACCTCTGGATTCTATAGACTCCATTTATTTCCACTGTGACTTATGGATATCTCTAATCTTCGGGACTATGACCTAGATGAGCTTCCAAATTACTCTATCAGATGAGATTATATCAAAATCTCTCTCGGGGACTCTCCAAACCTGAATGTGGGTTCTCTCCACCTAGAAACCATTAAGACCCTCTCCAGTGCGCATTCCAATGGGCACAGGGACTCCACCTCTTCCTTCGCTCATGTGCATTAAATCCCTTCTTACCTCGAGGTATTGGGAATTAACTTTTCCATTCGCTCCAGATTGGCTCTTTCAGATAAAAAGGATGATGGCCTAGATAACAATGAATGCAAGGGATGTGGGCATTGAATGCCCTTCATATATGCTCCATATGGAAATTTTCATTCTGACCCTCATCATCTCAAACTCTGGCTCATGGATCTACTCCTCAAAGCTCATTGTGCCAACAGATACCCCCCCGATTGGCATCTCTTTTCCACCACAGTCAATGGTGAACCTGCCATTCAGAGGTGGTTGTGGCTCACCCTCCTTCTCTAAATATTTCCAATGCCTCCCCAAAGGCGTTCCACCCCCAGTCTGGGAAGAGGTGGTCGTGGAGGTCATGCGTCCACAACAAATCCTCTTCCCATCACAGTTAAACAAGATGGTTATGACCGCACAGTTCCAAATTCTCTTCGACAATTGTTAGATTATTGGGAGGAATAATTAATTGGCTCTCTCTTGGCCACTTGATGCACCCCTAGGGATCACAACATCTATTGGGTCATCAAAAACCTCCTTGCATGCTCCCTCCTTAGCCTCCCAAGTGTGTTTTTCCTGAGCCCTTCCAACTCACCAAGATCGCCTCACTCCCCCAGAGCTAGCTCTTCTCCTCTAGAGCGTTATAGTTTGGCTCTACCAGAGAACAANNNNAACTGCTTTTTGTGAGCCTGGTTTCCCTTCAAAGGGAAGGCATGTTTGTCCATCTTTATTAGATTGGTTTCCCAGCTTGGGCAGGCCTCATTTTTCAGGTCATTTTTGTCAAAATTCTCGTATTGATATTCCCATAGCTCATTGTTGATTTTTTTCTTGTATTATTATTGTATTTTTAATAAAATATTTCTAGAATTTACAAAAAAAAAAAATACATTACATTAATGTAATAATGTATAATGTAACTTTATTAATGTATTATTTTATTAGTGTATTAATACATTATTAATTTCCTAATGTATTAATACTTTAATAATGTATTTATTAATAATTTAATAATGATTTCTTGTTTTATGACTATAACGTTACAATGTCATCTGAAGAAGAAAAGTTGACATCACAATGTGATGAACAAAACATAATCAACAATGCAATGTAGTAGTGTCATAACATACTTTGGTTGGACATAATGGTCAACCATAATAAACTCCGATCAACCATAGTCAACCATGGGCATGGTCAACCATATTCAAACATGGTCACTATCTATCATGCCCCACAATATTATTATTAATTATAAATAATAATAATAATATCATGAATATAATAATTCTCATAAAATGGTTATAATAAACACTTATTGGAATAAATAATAATAATTAAATATTTAATAATTATACTTAAAGTGGGTCATAATAAATAATTATTATGGAAATTTGGGTAATTAAAGAGAATGGTTGAATAGCTAACAGTATTCAATGAAGAAACCCTAAAATATAATAAATAATAAAAAATGAACCCGAGGGATTCAATTCTTTACCAGATCGAGTTTATATAAAGAGGGAAATGAATGATGAAATAATTGTATCTCTTTGGTTGGTCTATAGAGAGAGGAAGGCATAAGAATGTTGGTTTAGTAGTAGATTAGGGCTCGGGGTGACCTTGTTTCCCTTGGGTAGCATGGTTTACGGTTGGGTGGAGAGTCGTCCCCATTTTTTTGTTGCAGAATTTTCTCAAGAATAAAGATAGGGTTACACTTCTAAGGCCAGGAGACTTATAGGTATGTTGGTTCTTCATGATGGGTATCATCGTTGCCCTTCTAAGTTATTGAAATTTTATTAAAGTTTTTCATTAATTATATATTCAGGTTTGGTTTTATATTTATTTATCAAATGGGCATTAAACATGGTATCAAAGCATAGGTTTATAACCCTTTATTAGCATTGTTTCTTTCATTCAAAATCAAGAGTAGTTTCATTCATTGTAAACTAAGTGGAAAATGTACTTAATTGAAGTTTCCCTTGGGTAGCATGGTTTACGGTTGGGTGGAGAGTCGTCCCCATTTTTTTGTTGCAGAATTTTCTCAAGAATAAAGATAGGGTTACACTTCTAAGGCCAGGAGACTTATAGGTATGCTGGTTCTTCATGATGGGTATCATCATTGCCCTTCTAAGTTATTGAAATTTTACTAAAGTTTTTCATTAATTATATATTCAGGTTTGGTTTTATATTTATTTATTAAATGGGCATTAAACATGGTATCAAAGCATAGGTTTATAACCCTTTATTAGCATTGTTTCTTTCATTCAAAATCAAGAGTAGTTTCATTCATTGTAAACTAAGTGGAAAATGTACTTAATTGAATAAAAAGACTTGCATCGCTTTAATTTTATTCATTGTAAACTAAGTGGAAAATATACTTAATTGAATAAAAAGACTTACATCACTGTAATTTTATTTTACATAATAGATACATACATATGCACACACATATATGTGAATAACATACAATTTGTAGAGTTTCATCTCAAAAAAAACATTTATGTTTATATTTTTGAAAAGAAAAAAACCCTAATTTACAACCTTACTACCACAAAGAACCAAGCTACAACCTTTAGTTCTCCTTCAAATTGAAACCACAACAAAGCTAACACCCATATTCTCATCTCGAACAACTAATACACGCCTTATTTTTTTAAGGGAGCATAGGAAAAGGCCAACCCTTTTAAGTTATTGTAATCCCCAAAACCTTAGCAAATGAAAAACCCCATCAAAATCAAGAAATTACACATATTTACCTCACGTATAGTGTGCAATTTCTCTCCCCATGGCCACATGACCTCCCTTAGAAGTATCATTGAATTCCATCCTCTTGGCCTACTTTATAGTCCTAGAAACAAGAAAAAACCTAAAAACTCATCAATGACTCATGGAAACTTCCTTTGAATGCTTGTAAAGGCCCGATGAATGCTAGCCTCTCCTTAACCATCACTCTAGGTAGTGAAACCTTCATGCAATATATAAATCATCGATTCAAGCTATAAATCATGGAATGGAAATGGAAAGTGTTATATGTTATTCGTGTGATATGGGAAATCATTGTATTGCCTTCTTTTTTGTTAATTGTTTTCTATTCATATATAAATGTTCTTAACACCCCCACACTATCTCACCCACATCCCCAACCCCCGAATATCCTTGGGTAAGTGCATAAGTATGGGTTCATCTGTACGAACCCACACCTACAATAAACCATGTATCAAGGTGCCATGTATCAAGGTGGGGAGTCATACATATGAAAAATGTGAGGTACGTAGTTATGGCACTCTATATATTTAACTAGAAACCCATGTATCAAGGTGGGGAGTCATACATATGGAAAATGTGAGGTATGTAGTTATGGTACTCTATATATATATATAACTAGCAGGAATTGTGTGTGGTTAAATTTTGAACATGTGTATGAAATTATACATAACACAAAAATTCAATATATACATCCAATTGTGTATAAATCTGTGTACTACATAGGTGAATGGGGACCTTGATTAATATATACATGTGTGTGTTGCACATAATGTAATTATACATAACACAAAAATTCCATATATACATCCAATTGTGTATAAATGTCTGTACTACATAGGTGAATGGGGACCTGATGATTAATATATACATGTGTGTGTTGCACATGACGCAAATATGTGTCTCTTGCACATTATGCAAATAAAGAATTTATAGACCACTCTTTGCACAATGAAATGATAGTAATATCATTCATTTCCTTCTTGAGGTTTAAAAAATGTAACTTAGAATTCCATTATTGTAATTCTGGCTTCATCTCATCTCGTAAGTAATGGTGATTTCCTTGAGTTATATGTTCTTGGCGTAATTTTAACTGTCTCGCATTTTTTTTTAAGAATTTTGGATTTCATCTTCATTTCAAAATTACACATCTTTTAAAAATAAAATTTAAACTTTTTTAATTTATAATTATTAATGTAAAGTTGATTATAGTTTATTGAAAAAAAATATCATATAAATTATATTATATTTAATTTCAATTCATTTTATTATATATTGATACTAAAATTTATTATAATTAAATTTTTAATATGTATTTTCACCTAGCTTTATTATGATTTTATGGAAAAAAATTCAATTCAATATGGTAGTTCAATTTACTTAATTTTTGTGTAGACTAATCTTACATAGGACTTTAATTATTCACATAGATGAATGGTATCCTTAACGAGTTTAAAATTTTCCTTTTATTGTTAATAATGTATATAAATATACATTCTCTATCCACGTTTAGGGAACAAAACATTCCTACCAATAAAATTTTGTATTAATCTGATTGCAATATTCACACACCCCTAGTGGGGTGTTAGGGATTTGATATTTTTAATGATAAAATAGTGGCTGCATGATAAGAAAACCATTCGTTCATGTACAAGTTGTTTTTAAGAAGGAATAAGGTTATCAGAAAAGCTTTGTAATATCTATACTCTCTATAATTTGGTGATAATTCTATGAGCTATTGAATAAGACGATGTTTATCCATTTTTTCTTAGAATACAATACAAGTGAGTTAGTACAAAGACTTAGTAAACAATATTTGAAAGTATGAAAACCATAAGGGGTGAATCTATCAATATGAGTTCTATTTTTTGGTGAAACGTGGTAATGTGAATTTGAAATTTTAGATATTTTTTAATTTTTGGTGAAACGTGGTAATGTGAATTTGAAATTTTAGATATTTTTTAAATTGAAGTCCTTGAAACTTGTACATGTATTGTGAAATTTTAAGTGGAACACAAAAATATAAGGAATTGTGTTGTCTTTCTAATAGTATTTTTGTTTTTTTGCAAAAAATGCATTGTGAAATTTGACTTGCAACAAAAAATATATATAAGGAATTGTGTTGTCTTTCTAATAGTATTTTTGTTTTTTTTCAAAAAATATTGATGTTATTCGATGCATCAATTTTTTATTTAATTAAATAATTGTCCTTTCAAATTTCCATAAAAGTTAACAAGTGACTTTTGTTTATACATGATCTATGATCTAGTGTTCAATGTATAGTTTTCAAAAAAAAATCCAAGCATGATTTACATAGAATTTCTATAATGAATATAATTAGGAAAATTGTAGGTTTATTGAGAGAAAAAAAAATTGTATATATATTTGAAAAAAGAAAACAATAACAAAAAAAAACATAAAATTATAGAATGAAATCCAGAAAAAAAAATTATGTCATTGCATAGAGTATTCAATGGAGGATCTACATGAACCAAGTCTAGCACCTTCCATGGAAGTGATGAAGGCACTTCAACTACTAGAAGTTGTAGTTTGATGAAAACCTATAGAAGGAATTATGGACTTTCAATCCCTCAATAGAGGTTTATCCCTTGATTGAAGTATTTTAAAATTCCTATTTGATATCATTTTTACATAAATATTTTTTTTTGTTTTGAAAGTCTCCATTAAGGTTTTAATTCTTCAATTGAGGTTTCAAACATTTATTAGTGGATTAAATCATGGATCGAGTAAAACATCAATGCATAGTCCATTTTCATGTGCCTAACTTGCCAGAAAGTGAAATTAAGTTTATGGATTAACCCTAGGAAGAGTGCATTTAGATAAAATAGAGGTAAAATGGTCTTACATTTTTCTCAAGGAACATAACACTTGTTGATGACTTATGTGCCTTCTTATATTGCATATGTGGTTGGGTATGTTCACATCTAGTTCACAGACTCAAAGTATCAGTATGGGGACTAGCCAAGGTCATCCTTCCTTTAGTGACCATCAGATCCTTGATTTGTATTGGGAAGTGAAGAATTTAAAAATTCAAATTAAAGGAAAGTCCTCTTACCTCCAATAGAACAATGGTATGTTATAGGATTTGGGTATAACATATAAAATAAGGGTAGGAGACCATTATAGGATTAGGAAGCTAGTTACAATATATCCTTTATGTGTTATAAATTGGGTTGTGAACTATGAAATAAGAATGTTTCCTCTTTGAATGAGATCATAAATGAAGGTAATGAGGCCAAGTCATGACTAGTGAACTTTCAGGGGCCCGTGATGTTCTATGATCTCAATGGTTTTGAAAATAATAAGTTTTTTTATTACTAGTTGATCAATGATGAAAATCTATGATAGGAACGTCTAAACTAGAAGTAATAAGTAGAAGAAGAGAACCTATATTGGGATTAGTTTATGACTTATTTTCTGAAGAAAAAAAAATTAAATAAATAAATATTACTTGGAGAGGGGCACTACCAAAATAAAGAATATTAGTATTGATCACTCACATAGGGTTGTATAATAGAATAATATTATGAATACAATTTTTTATAAATGGACAAGTATGTAAATAAACTTATTGAAAGAGTTGGGAGAATTGTTGGAGAACTCGGTGACCATGTCAATGATAATTTTATAAAATTCATGATAGATACATCATAAGAGGTAATGAAGAGGACTAGAATATGTGGATATGAGGCTCAATAAACGAAATATTTGAGTGGAAATTTTCATAAGAGGATCAATAACTAGAGTACTTGGAGAAGGAATCATTATCAACAAAAAATTCATATGGTCCCACTACATGATTCTACGAAAGAAGGAAAATCCCATGAGGATGTGGGACAGATGAAACCAAGTTTAAAATGTTTTCAATCTGAAGTACATGGGAACAAGTCCTACTAATTAACAAAAAGGAATAACCAGATAAAAGGATCTATGAACCTTTTGGGATTGAAGGATATTGTGAGATATGTATTAAGAGAAAGATTTATGTAGTAGTGGAAAATAAAAATTCTAATCATTAATACTCCCTCATCTAGTCTAGAGGTAGCATTTTAAACCAACCTTTCATTTCCTTGATTGATATAGGGAGTAACCACAATTCCATGCCCCCTAAAGTGGTGACCAAATGTTAGATAATCAATAAGAATATCCAATACCCTCGGAAGGTGAAGCTAGAAAATGGTGCTAAGAAAAGGATTAACCAAATAATTGATCAATACATGGTATAATTGAGAGTATGTAGAAATCGAATATGTTTCAACAAGTTTACCATAAGATTATAATGAAATAATAGGAAAAGATAGGTTGGAACTTGGTAGACTATTATGAAAATAATATTGTGTATGTGGACAACAAGGGAGTGATTAGAAGAATTAAAGGAGAAAAGAATTGCATAGTTGTTAAGAAAATCCCATCAATATTGGCCAATTATAATGTGTACAAGTCACATAAATGATACATCATTCATGTCACAAAATTTATAGAGGAAGCAAGCATGGAATCACAACAATAGCCCATACTTATATAATTTTTGGATGTATTCCAAAAAGAGTGACTAGGGTTTCTACTAATAAAAGAAGTTAATTCAAAGATATATCCCATTCCCAGATCAATCCTTATATCAAAGGAAACTTACCAGTTTCATCCTTTTGTTACAACCTTCTAGAAAGGATCATACTCTGCAGTTAATTGCAAAAATAACCTATTCACATGCATAATCTAACTTATGAGAGAAGAATTAATGAGTTTGGAACAAATACGGCAACAAGACCTGAAAAGAATATAAGAATTCAATCAGAATTTTGTTATATTCTTCTCAAAGAAGGACAAAATATAACCAGATGAATTATGAAGGGAAGAAGAAGTTGTGATCAATATAGAATTACTATGATGGAATCCCATGGATCATTTATGTCTTGTTAGTGTCTTTATATTGTCTTTGATGACGGTTTCATGGTCAGTACTAACTACTTCCCCTTGATTTTCCTTTGTAATTTTGATTAAGGATTTGTTTAACCATTCTTCAATATATTTTTTTTCACTCACGAAATCGGCAACTCACAGTTATCGTACTCGCATGACACGAGGTCGATTCTCATCTACTACCTCTAAAACCTCCAGGTGCATCCACACAGCCCGCAAACATGGGTCACATGTAAATCGGGGTGAGAATCAAACCTGAGACCTCCTTTTTACATTTATTTCCATTTACACGACACTTACCAATCGTTCTACACCCATGTGGCCTAGCCATTATTCAATATAATCTTTCATTGGGGCTACATTTATTTCATGTCTAATTTTTATATTGAATAATATACCCTCCAAGTTTGTTAACTCAAATGAAAGTTGGCTAAGAACATCTAAAATGTCTTTTTTTTGTTCGCATATCTTAGCAACCAATTCTCAACTTCATTTCCATTATATTCAATGATATTAAATTTCTTGGTTAACCAACCATTTAATATTTCCACTTCTTGTTGAAATTTCTCTCTTATCATGATTATATAATTTATAATTAATTTAGGTTCATGTAGTTCTATTGTTGTTCTTGCTAAGTCGATTTCAGTTAATATTGTGTATAACACCACTTTTTTAGTAACCAAATCATCACATTATTCAATAATTTCATTTAGAATATTTATCTTCTTAATACATCATGCATTTAGTTGTTTTATCCAAAGAGGAGAAGGTAAATATTATTTTTTCCTTTTCATCTCAGTCATATTTTAAACCTTCATAAGAAATGTACTGACTACATATTTATAAAACTCTTCTTCATGTTCATATTCACCTTGGAGGAAATCTCTAAAATAATTTATTTTAGAACCAAAATAAACAATACTACTTCCAACATCCCATGGTTGCATGATAAGAGACATTCTCTTTTTAATATTTTCTTCAACAAATTTTGTGATAGGGACCAATAAAATTGATTTTCAATTTAATTTTAAATATGGTGTTGTAGGTTTGATAGTTTCCAATGGACTTGGAAGAATAGGAGGTGGCATCAATGTATACTCTAATTCTTTAATTATTTCCTTTAATTTCATATTTTGTGCCTCCATATCATCAATTGAAACATATAAAGAATCCTCTATTATATTATGTATTTTAGCAATTTTCAGATGGGAGTAATTTATTGAGATCATACTCAAAATGGAATTTTCCCTTTTTATCCTCTGGGTCAAACCCTTCAAAAATTATCTTTCTAGAATTTTTTTCAAATAAAACATTTTGTATTGAAATTGACTCTTCTTCTGAGAAATCTTCTTCTTGTGTGGCTAGTTTAGGTGCAACTTGTTGACTTTATTGTAGATTATGTTATTCATCAGAAAAATTAATGTTTTCAATATCAACCTCCAGGTCCATGTCCTCAAGCGATATATCATTCTCAGATATAAGTTGTTTCACTTCTTCCCGCTGAGAATTTTATCTTTTTCTCTTTACTTGAAGCTTATGGGGACTTTTAATTTTTCCTTAGGGAAGATTTTTATCACCACCACCACCACTCGAATTACCCTTTGAAATATTTTTATGTTGCAATGTTGTTTCTTGGAGACTTTTTTTGGGCAAACTACCTTTTTGTGAATCCACGAGAGATTGAGTACCTCTTTATTTGAACATTTTCCTATTTGTTTATATTGGGACGTCAAACTCACCATGGTTTGAATATCATCAAGAGAATGTAATGGAACATCATGTGCAGTATATTCTTCTTCTTCAAACATAAGTGTATTAGTGAATGCATTGTTGAATCTAACTAATGTGATATGATCAACCAAGGTCCAAGATATGACTTGGATCAAAACCCTTGATATTTTCTACATACTTTGGATTGTACTTATTAAGGTAAGTTAAGTAATCATAAATCTTAGAAATTCCACTTAACATGATTTCTCCAAATTTCCATGGTAATGGGATAAATTTCCTCTTTCGTTTCTCATGAAAAAAGTGCAGCCAAAATATATATTGTCTAGCAACTTCAATGATGAACGCTTTTCCTGAAATGTACCAGGGAAGATAGAAAGGACTTTAACGAGAACCAAAAATTGTAATTACCTCATAATCTTCCATTTTTTCTAAATTTCCCCTTTTGCTCAGAAACGTTGTTGCTTGTAATGATAGTTTAGTTGTATTTTCCCAAAAGCGAAGACTCATGAAAATAGTCATGAATTCATTCTATACTTTATAAAAATAAAAGGTATCTTTATGTCTCCACAGAGCATGATACTATATATTTACTAGATAATTTTTGCAGTCTACCCTTTCCTGATAGTCAAACCCTTGAACACATAGAAATAAGTAATAGAAAATATTAAGTGAGAATCCATATAGAATTTATTTTCTTTCTTGAATTTTGACAGATGTGAAGAAATTTCAAGAGAGATGATTTTTCCCCAATCAAATATAGCTTCTTTATGAACTATAAAATAGAAAATATAGAGGGCCAACCGAGTTATATTTTTTACGTATTCTTGATCAGTGATTCTAGTAAAGAGACATCCAAGTTCTCAATAAGGGTTCCTAAATAAACTGACTTGAATTCTTGATATTTCAACT